>JAHLSL010000062.1:264035-282856 GCA_025920805.1 Petroica traversi | reverse complement strand
TTCTTTCTTTCTTTCTTTCTTTCTTTCTTTCTTTCTTTCTTTCTTTCCCAATCATCCCCATTACAATCATGACATGTAGAACACATAATATTGTGTCAACAGATTTAGGAGATAAAGATTCCTGTGGTTTTCTAACTTCATCCCACCTTCTCACTTCTCAAAAATGCAATTGACATAGTTCTACATAGTTTGCTGTTCACAAATCTATAATTTCTGATTCTTATTTCACTATTATATTCTCTGTTCTTACACACTGCTTGTTTAATAAATAGCTAGCAGAATTTTTCTGTGTGTTGTTTCTCTGTTCATATGTACAGATTTTTACAGATTCCTCTTCTCCCCTTTACTGGAGTCTAGTTTAATTGAGGAGTATCATTACTTATGACTTTCACATTTAAATTGACCCTCCTCACTTCTCAAAAATAATAAGTAGCAGGTGAGAGATATGAATGAGAAATCCTGCAACACTCTAATATAAATTTTTTTCAAGCCCTGCAGTCTTAAATATTCTTAGCATTAGCTAAATACTCTTTAAACTGCTTGCTCTCTGTTCATTCTTGTTTCTGTCCGTATCTACATGTTAATTTTAGCTGTGTTGAGCCTCTGGCCACCATCAACCTTTTTCATGAAGTCTGAGAAGGAAAAAAGTCTGTGGGGAGAAACATTTTAGCCTCCTATGTATTAAATATTACATCTGCTATAAGTCGATCAGTGTTAGGCTTAGGATGCCTAAGATTCACTGTGCCTCATAGCACTTTTTGAGGCACTAGCTCAGCACTGACCAAGTAAGGAAATACCTAATCTACTCTTAAAGTTGGGAATCAAATTTGCCTGAGTTCAATGAGAGTCTTTTCAATGACTTCAGAAAACTTTGGAACAACAGTTTAGCACATGGTACTGGACCGATCTTTAAGTACAAAATGTATATCAAAATTCCAGCTTCCAATCTTTCATTTATTGCTGATTGCAAAATTTTCCATGGCTGAGCTTAAAGAACTTCCCAATGGAGCTTTCTTTACCACCTCCTCTCCTCTGTACACACATCTACTTCCAACCGTAGACAAGGTACTACCAGAAATAACAACAGGAATAGCAACCACACTTGCAATCTCAAGACTGAGCCAGAATGTCAAGTGCCTCCCGAATGACAGCCAGGCAAGGAAAGCAGTTGCTTCATGATGGCAACATGACGGCAGCCATTCCAATTCTGATAAATAAGGATATATAGCAATAATGTTACTTCTGCAAAGTGTTTTCCTCCTGATTGCATCAGTGCTCCCATTGAAGCAACAACAGGATGAATCTGAATTGGGTTGTGGGAGGATGGACTGGTGGATATGTCTAGGTAAGGAATGTTTTCAGACTGTTTTCCTGACCTTTTCCAAAACATTCTTTACACTGAGGAGAATCATCCTGAAAGCAAGTGCAAGGGCCACACTTATCTACAGTCCGGTTACTATGGCCTTCTGATGCTTAATGGGGTTTTGGGTCTGCCTCAACAAACAAAAAGATTTAATTTATATAAGGTAGGAATTGTAGTTATAAGAAATTACTGCAAATATATGAAGTACTAAGAAAACTCTCTTCTGTCATGGTGGGGAAAAGTATTCTCCTCATTTTGAAAGAAATTAGATGCAGAAATCCAGGAACACAGGGATTTACATGTGAAATCAGAAAGTTGTGTGTGCAGGTAGCACAAGTATTCCTTGAGGAAATGGATGTATTAGCAAGTCATGTATTGCCAGGGAGCATTCCCATTTACTGAGCTCTGCTGTCTGTTCTGTTAATTGCTAGAATGACCTATGATAATCTTTTTGCCCAAGTAAATGTTTACTCTCCTAAACAATTTCTGTGCATACTTCATGTATTAGCACAGAGAGCATTTCTAACAAATATTTTAGAGGTGACCACTGTGTATGAAGGATCAAAGAATACAATAATAAGGATAAAGGTTTTCCTTTGCTGAATGACATTAGTATCAAGAATGTTTATGGGTATAGTTTCCTCCAATAATATAAGTGTGGCCATACAGCTCCTTTAAGGAAGTCACAAAACTTACTCCAACATCAACTCTCAAAACTTTGTTCTAATTCAATTAATTTAGTTATTTGTTATCTCAAATATTATTGTCTTATATAGAAATCTATTCTCAATGAGCATACTGGTTTTAACTTTGTAATCACAACTAACCTGTTAATTTCAGACTGGAACAAAAAAAGACATCAAACAAATCTGTCTTTTCAGTGCAAATGATTGATAACAACCCTCTTTTCCTGAATAGCTGAATAGTTGAATCCTCTTTATTCAGATAAAATAATAATGATACAAAAAAACTGAAACCTGCATTTCCTGGTTGGTAGACTGTTAGGCTGCTGTTGAGTAAAATTTTTTGTTATAGAGAATAAGGATACAGAAAAAGTTATGTCTATTAATGCAGGTATTATTAATCTTTGGGTAAAAATTAGTAACTGGCTTTTGAAGAAAACCAAAGAAATGAAAACAAACCCCAAATGTAAACCCAAAAGAAAATAAACATCATCATTTTCAGGTTCCAAAAAGCAAATATTAGAAGGCGTTGTACGGAAGGGGAAAAAACCAAAATAACAACAAAATTTCCCTCTAAACAAAACTGTGAAGCACTCCTGGGAAGAGGCTAATCCCAAATTCTTGCCAAGTTTCTTTTCCATTCCTTTTTTTTCTCCTTACAGTTACTTTCAACATAACCCTTTGGCTGCAGTTTTTACAGTAGCTTTGGAGCTGGAAGAAACACAGCCATTTCCTTTATAATCTTTGTAACACATACTATTTATCAGGCAGTTGCTATGTCAAGTACACAATATTTTGGGGAGTTTTTATCCCTTTATTTTCCATTTTGGAAACTGGTGAAGTAAGGAAACATTCAGAAAATGAGGTGAGTAATACCTATTCCATGTAATCTTTTATTTTATATAGTAATGGAAGGTTATCTTTAGAGATGGACCCAAATAACTATCTTTATATCTTTGGTAGGAAATACCAATACTGCCTAAATAGAGTGAGAGATAATACTTCTGGCAATTTTACTATCACAAGGCCTTACAAGCAGAAAGGTAGAAAGAGAAACTAATATGAGAGAGTGTACTTTGGAAATGTATTTTATGTGAAGATAAAATAGGTCTTTGTATGAAAACCAAATGTATTTTTGATGTCTGGAGAAAGTGCTGTTGAAGAAATCCATTTGGACCTGTTTTATATGATATATTACCAAAGATGTCCATATAAAGGAATACGTTTATCTTTAGCTTTTGATGATGCAAATCATATTCTAAGAAGCCACAGTTTACTCTCTAACCACACAACAGATTGATGAAAATAACAAAATAACAGAATGTGCTTCAGCATACTCCTGTCGTGAAGAAGAGTGGTTGGAAGGCAAGCGTTGGTTGAGATCCTCTGAAATGTTCAGTTCTGATGGGACTGTGAGGCAAGCTGACAGGAAGAACTGCATGTTTCAGGGAGCATTGACTGAATCCCTACAAGGGGACAATGCCTGGAGTGGGAAAACAGGGTGAGACTGCCCCAAATCCTGACAGCAAAAGGAAAAAGATGGTAGAGGTAAGGAAAGCTGAAGTAAGAAAACCTAAAGGTAGCAATTGAAAAAGTTAACACCTATGAAATGAAATAAAATAAAATCATCCAATAAATGTCAGACTGTGCCGACCAGATGCCAGAAATAAAATATAACTCAGTAACTATAATATATATTTTAACAGAGATGGCTTCATGCCACAAGAATCAATTCAGGGGTATGCAGGTAAGGGATTTTGCTTTACCTCATAAGATATAAGTATTACCTTCAGAAAGAAAGGCTTTGTTGGGATAATATATATAAATAACCAATATAATTTAAAAATTGCTCCATTAAAAAGAACCAATTTACATCAGTATAGTATAAGTCCCTAGTAGAATAAAATCAGAGTTCTGCAACTACATTTGGATTAGGATTCTGAGTTACAAAGCAACATCATGTAAGGGCATAATGCCAGCTTTTGGTTGAGGTTTATGTATTCCAAGTCAGTTTATTTAATTTGGTTTCACTGAGTTACTCTCCTCATTTTGACTGGACAGAATTAGTTTTCTTCTTAGTAGCTGGTACTGTGCTGTGGTTGAGATTTAGTATGAGAATAATGCTGATAGTAAACCAGAGTTTAAGTTGCTAAGTAGTGTTTACTCCGAGTCAAGAGCTATTGAGATTCCCATGCTCTGCCAGCCAGCAGGGGCACAAGAAGCTTGGTGGGAGCAGGCTCAGGACAGCTGAACTGGCCAAAAGGATATTGCATTCCATACATTCAACATGATGTTCAGTGTATAAACTGAGTTGAGTTGGCTGCAAGGGACCGATCTCAGCTCAGGGATGGTCTGAATGATGAGCAATGTGCATCACTTGTCTTTTTTGGGTTTCATCTCTGTCTCTCCCTCTTTCTTTACAATTATTATTATTGGTAATGTTATATTTTACTTTTTTCAGTTATGAAACTGGTCTTAACTCAGCCCATGAGTCTTACTTTTTTCCTGATTCTTCCCATGCCACTGGAGGGGGAGTGTAAGGGAGTGAGTGCTTTGGGGTACTTAGTTGCCAACTGGGGCAGTGCTGCCATCTGGGGCAAGGCATTGACACAACAGTTATTCATAGATAAAAGAAGTCTTCCAAAACTAGAAACTGTATTTATGACCCTAGTCTTTTAACAATATCTTTGCAGATATATTTCTCTGTGCGCATGTATTCTTAATGACTAGTGAATTGTTTTTTGGGAGGTGGTTTTTTTTGGTTTTTGGGGGGGGGGTTTGTTTGTTCTTTGTTTTTGTTCAAATATGTATGCAGATCTTATTTCAGGACAGAGATGTTTGCACGCAAAATCATACAATATTTTAAAAACAATTTCTATTTTCTGTTCTTGGGGGAAAAAAAGAGAATAACAATTAGAAAATAGTTGATAATATTGATTTAGAATAAGGGATAGAGTGCATGCTGCAAGTAAAAATTATCTGCCTGTAATCCCAGTAGGAAGTGTCTGGGTATGGAGACCCAACTTTCCTCTTACCTTCTCAGTTGGAAATGTACTGCATTGATGAGACAATATGGGAAAGCTGACTGTTCTTGCTGTTCCCATCCTGTAGTTAAATAGAATGCTTTATTCCTGCAGTTAAATAGAAAGTTTTATTCACTGCTTTGTGTCTATAACCCTACAAACATCATGAATTAATAACAAATCAGGAAAGAATTTAACAGACACATTTGCCTAGAACATGCATTAAGGTGACCACCTCATGAAAGTAAACAGACATATTAGGGCTGCAACACCTCCTGCTTCCAACTCCCTTCCCCAGTGTGCAGACACAGCACATTCTGTTTTGCAAAAACAAAAGTCTGATTTTTTTGGAACTGCCAGAGTGCTTTCCTTTCAAAATCATGGAAATAAAAAGAATGATGATTTGGGCTAGAACGTTCATTTGGTCAAGACTACTTGGTCAGTTCAACAAATCTGATTTCAGGACAGCCTAAATATTTTTACGAATGAGAGTCAAACCCTAACCTCGAATATCTCTATCAAGACCAATTACACTTCACCCTCTGCAACTCAGTCTTTTCCTAGACTATTAGCATATCTCTAAGATATATTCCTAATATTTAATCCAAAATTCTCTTCTGCCACAAAAGCCCATAATTCCTCTTTCTGTTCTGACTGTCTAAGGGGAGCAATTTGTCCCTTTCTTGCTTAAACTATAGCTTTTTGGATTCAACTAAAATAATATGTCTTTTCATTCTTTTTGTCTATAGAATGAACATGCCCAGTTCACTTAGCCTTTTCTCAAATGTCTTCTTTTTTTTCCAAGTCTTTTTACCTTTAATTATTTCTTTGTGTCTCCTCTAAATTCCCTCCAACTATATACATAATTTTTTTCAACCTCCTGCCCAAAACTATGGGTAGAGTTCCAGCTCGTTCTTGACTAATGTGGATCACAGCATAACCGTTTCATTTATATGATACTTCTTTTTTGAGAGGACTCAAAAAGGGTAGAGAAAAATTGATACTAGTTCTCCAACTTCTGCCTTTTAAAGATACATGGAAAAGACAATACTCATGTGCATTAGGTTGGTATGCCCAGTTATTGGAAGTGGGGGGGCTGCAGGGGTGGCTTCTGTAAGAGGTCAGGGCTGTTCTGTGCTGTACAGAGATTGTTCCAAGAGCAGGAGATGCACTAGACGTCAGAGTAGATAACCCCTGCATCCCATCTTTGAGACCACAGAGGAGAAATTGAAAGGAATATGAGGAAACACAGCAAAAAGAAACCTCTGTGTGCTGATTGTAATCTCCCACCACCTCATCTCCCTGCAGAATTTGGGGTGAGGAGTTTGAGGCAAAGGGGTGAAGTTTAGCCTGGGAAAGAAAAGAAGGAAATAAATTCTTTTGTAGTTTGACTTTTTGTTTCCCACTAAAAAAAATCATTAATTAAATATTAATTTTACTTGGCAATAAAATAATTTTCCTCAAGTTTCTTCTTCTCGCTATGGTAAACAATCTGCTTCCCTGTCAATCCTGACTCATGACCACCCTTGCAACTGTTGTTCCTATTTTTCCTCTATGCAGGGTGTGAGGAAACAAATGAACTGGGTGGGCATTAAGCTTTTTGCCAATCTTAACCCAGCACTTCATGGTAATTATTGCAGATTTTTTCTTAAATTAAATTATGTATATATCTTCTGTGTTTTTCATGTCTGTATTCTTTCAAATGAAAAATAATTACATCTAGACGCAGAAAAATATTCCTAATGCACACACTCACATGCATAGACACACAAAAGAACTGCTTGAGCGGCAGCTCAAAAAAGCATCTTATTTATTAAAAAATAAAAGTAAAGACAAACAAACCACTGAATAGGATTTATCACTTTGCACAGTAAAAAAAAAAGCAAAACAAAACCAAAAAAACCCCACCATACATGAATATAACTTGTATTTTGACAACTACTTGAATCTGTCAGTAAAATTTAAGAAGAGATTTCCTGTGTGTACATCTACATCAGTATTTGACTTTGGATCAGAGACACAATTCTGTCATGTCAACTTCCTATACTTAGGTTCTCATTCTGGACAATGCAGATCTAATCTATTCAGATAAAAATAAACTCAAAACTGTGGTACCTGGGGACAAGAACACAGTGTGCTTGGTATTAACTGGTTGGACTTGTTGATTTTAGAGGCCTTCTCCAAATTTAAATGAACCTGTGATTCTATGAATTGTGTTTCAGGAGATCAGTGTGCACCTACTCCAGGATGATATTCAGCCCAAGGGACCAAAAAAAATATTCCTTTGAAATAAAGCATTCTAAATACATTCGGGTAGGTATGTCGTCAGCATACTTTTTTTTTTCCCCGAAACATCTGCTCTTCTTAAGCCTTACTACTTGTTGATATCTCCCTAACTCTTATAAAAATAATATTTTGGTTCTCCCCTGCCTTTAACAGTTCAGTCCAAAAGGAGGCTTTATTCATAAGACATACTAATGATCCTGTAAAGAAAATTTCCAGAACATAGAACAATATTATATCCTCAGAATATAAATGAGTAAATTTTTGGTTGTGGTTTCTTCTTATTATATGTCCTCTGTATTGCTGACTCTGTAAATAGAGTTCTCTCCCATCTAAGGCAGAGAAATGAATAGTGATTTTGACAAAATACTGATAATTTGTTTTGTTTACTTTTTTTTGCTAGGATAGTCTTCTTGAAGTTTATCCCCCAGGATCTGACACACTAAAGCAGGTTCCCATGTAGACTGCTATCATTACCTTTTCTGTTATTTATAGGAGTGAAACTGATCACATAATTGCCTGTAGAAATTATTTATAATGTGCATCAGGGAGCTTCACTCAAACATTTTTACTTTAGTGAATTAAAGATGTGGTACCATACATATTTTGCTAGTACCTTTGCTAATTTTACTTAATTCGCTAGATAAGATCCTTTTAGGCATTGGCATGAGCTTTATATTGTAGCTCAATTTCCACCTGAATTTCCTCAAGTGTCACATATACTGACTAACAATACATGGAAGATGAAAGAAAAAATTATTTGTTCATATGATAGATTTAATTTTGGTGAGGTAACAAAACTTGCTTCTATTTTATTCGGATCAGGATTTCAGAGAGAGTCAGAAAGGGTTGAGAGGGCTTCCCCAGGAGTAGGGAATGTCATGGTTTTTCTTTTGGCCTGTGTAATATTTCCACTTAGGGGAATATTAACATGTTCGATCCTTTGTACAACATTTCTCTTTTTCAGCACCTTGCTTTGAAGATCAGCATCTGCCTTTATCCACAAAAAAAAAATGACACTTGGCATATGACTACAGTGGCATGAGGATTGGATGGATTCATCATCTGTTTGTCATTCAGTAACAGGTTCATGTTGAATCCTCCACATGCCTGAAGATAATAATGAAGTGGAAAAATTCTTTTTGACATTGTAGCTCCTTTGTTTGTAAAATTTGATACCTGGCACTCAATGGTCCATATTTTTCCTAATTTAATATTCAAGATTTGAGTGTTATTTTAATTCCATGTGACCACTATTGAACAGATACTACTCTCATTTCCCCACAGATTTATATAAGTTGAAAAGTATCAAAGAAACGGCATGTTAATAATATTTCCTTAGATAGATTTTAATGAAAAATTATTGGAGAAATTATAACAATAACACACACATAAATGTATATATACAGATGCACATCATCTTTTAATAAACCATTTCTATACCGTGAATCAGGTCATTAGAATTTGTTGCGATTTCTAGGAACCCACATAAGGGGAAAACCATGAAGGACCATCCACGGAAGAATTTCCAATATACCATCAAAAGATGTAAGTGGCCTTGAAAATTAAAGCCAAAATGTTCTTTTTGCACAGATGATCACTTTTTGATGAGTTTGAACCTAGAGATGAAGTCATACATAGGCATAAAATATTTTAATATATATTTTAGGCATAAAATATTTTAATATATATTTGCATAGGCATTACATATTTTTTATTGTGCACAGAACTTTCTAGTAAATTGTGAAAACTTCCCATAAGTGACCTGTGGTTTAATTACACTCTATATTCAAGTCCAAACCTAAGACAATTAGTTTCACTGACAATACTTCAGAACTGGGTAACTTAATGAGAATGGGTATCTTAGTATGCTGATATCTTCTCCGGTATTGGTTTTTATGTAAGTATTATTATCAGGAATACTACTTAGGGGGAGGGGGCTGGAGGTGGAAATCTCTTCTTAAACCATCTTCTATTCAGAGGCTCAAAGCTTTTAGAAAAACCTAAGGGCTATAACTACTGCAACGGGAAAAATGCAGACAGATTAATCTCTTTATAAAAAAACAATACAAGGGTTAGAGAAGGAGCTTGTGCTAAAAGATAAGTATTATTATGCATTATACATAGCTAGAAAAAAGGTAGAAAGCAAGGAAATCTGAAACTTCTCTTTCTCCAAAATAGATACTTTTCAGTGTGAGTGCACCATGATGAATAATGATTGCTAGCTATTTTAATCCAACTTTCCAAAAAAACCCATTTATTCAAGGATACTTCTCCCTGGAAGAATAACTAGTGTGTTTGATATTAGTCTTCCTCTCCAGTGGAAATAAAGACAGTAAAAATTGAACAAATTGTTTTATTCTAGTTTTGGTTGTATTATTATTGTTAGGTAGTAGTTAATGTACTTTTGAAAATTAATTCTGCTACTATTTCCATGGTATGACTTGATTTTATGGAGGCCTAATGACACATGAAAGGTGTTGCTGGATAACAACCAGTGTCTTCTTTACAGGGAAAGCTTTGGATGTGTTATATGCAACTGGGTAAAGATTTCCAAAACTGCCCATATCTACTTGAAGTGCCATTGCAAACTGTGCCATTTGTTATCAAATGGCTGAAAAACCATATTAAAATTACAGTACATTTTCCCAGTGTTATGAGCTTTTTAATTTATTGAACATCATGAAGGATTTTATATGATAAGTCAGATAGAGTGAAAAGAGATATGATAAGGTTAAAAAAGGGACACCTAACTACCTGTGCATTTGTTAGAAGATTTTAAAAAATTCTACCTGCTTACTATTATTATAAGTCTATTTACAGATAATGAAACATTCACAGCAGATATTTTCTGGGTTTATCATATCTGCAATATGTCTAAAAACCAAACAAATCTAAGAACAGAATTTGTCAATCAAGAAACACTATGCTTTCTCCTAGATAGCAATCACAATTATAAATCATTTCTAATACTGATATACAGCATAGAGTTAGACTAATCAGACTTTATGACCTGAATATATGATGAATATCTAATCAATGTATTGCCCACAAGACATTTGATATACCAGAGAGAACACAAAATAAAGTAGCTTCTGGAGGAGACTTTTCTTAAACACAACAAAAATTACCTTTAAGAGAAGTCTTTGACACTGCCTCCATAAGATCCTCATGACAAGCTGGATGAAGAGATAGTGAGGTGGATTGCAAATTTGCTGAATGTTCAGGCTCAGGGCATGATGACCAGTGGCAGGAAGTTTAATTTGAGGCCTAGGTATCAGGACCCCAGTACTATTAACATCTTCATTAATGAACAGGATAATGGGTTGGAGCGTACTCTTGTGCTTTCATGTAATTCAAAACCCAGCAGAGTCATGCTTTACCAGGTGGCTGTGCTGCCATTCAGATGAACTGAAAGATTGGAGAAATAGTCCAACAGGGATTGCATGCTGTTCTAAAAAGGGAAACACCAAGTCCCTCTTCCATGGAGGAATAACTCCATGCAAGAGTCTTGGGTCTGACCAGCTAGAAAGAAACTTTGCAGAAAAGGACCTGGTGACTGACAACAAGCTGACTATGGCCCAACAATACACCCTTGCAACAGAGAAGACCAACAACAATCTAGATTGCATTAGAAAAATAATGCCTGGAAGATCAGGTAAGGTGATCCTTTCCTTCTTCTCAGCACTGGTGAGACACATCTGGAGTGCTGGCTTCAATGCTGGGGTCAACATCACAAAAAGACCATATACATAGTGGAGCAAGTCCAGCAAAGGGACACAGAGGTAAATAAATGATTTGTCACAAGGAGAGGCTGAGAGATCTGGGACTGTTCAGTATGAAGATGAGAAGGCTCAGGGGGATAATATCAAGAAGATCTTCTTACACTTCACATTCATTGATAGGATGACAGTCAATGGGCAAAAATTTATATAAAAAAAAGACAGTTTTAAAAGTAAAAAAGAAATTACTCTGAGTGTCCAACAGTGAAATAGCCAGAGAACCTGTGAAGCCTTGATCCCTGAAAAAATTGAAAATCTGACACAAGATATTCTTAAGGCACGTGCTCTGCCTGGCCTAGCTTTGAGCAGAGAGCTTGGAGTAGACAACTTGCAGAGGTGCTTTCCAATCTGTGTACCATTTCTGTCCAACATTCCTCTCCCCTGGACTGACTTATATACATTTCACATTGGAAAAACCAACCAAATATTTTGTTTTTTTAATTTTAAAAAATGTGTTTTGTATATCTGATTGTCCATACTGAAAGAGGTTTAGATGTTATGGATGGAAATCAACTTCAGAATGAGACAACAAAGTATTTTCAATGTAAATATGTAGCGGTGGTTCAAGCCCACAGTTTCTTCCCCCCTGAGGAATCTGTGGAGACCTAGAGAATAAAACCCCCCCTGGGGTAGAGTCAAAAGCAGATTGCCCCAGAGAGGGGTCGAGCTCCCTCTGTTCCTCAGTTCACAATGGTATTTCAGATCTCCCTCTTTCCTCCCTTACTCCTTCCCAGTTGGTCCCTGGCCCTTTGTCCTTCCCTGGTTCCTCCCCCGTGCCGTTCCAAGATTGGTTGTAACCCTCAGAATAAAAGTCTGGTGCCTCGGCTGGGTCAGGGTCTCTCGCCCCTGAATCCAAGCAGCAGCTGACCCCTGTGTGACGGCGTGTCTAACTTGGGGTCCGGGCAAGGGAACACTCCCTCTGCAGCACTCCGGCTTTTGAGACCGCGTGGCTGCCATCCTAGGGAGGCGCGGCTCGCAGCTAGGGGAGATGGTCCCTGACTGTAGTGGACTTGATATACAAGGACACTCTCAGACCATGCTGCCGAGCTGCTGACAATCCCTGGTGGTCAGCTGGTCCAGCCCACGATATCGGCTACATAAATAGGAGAACCAGCATGCCTGGTTACTTTAACGGGAATGTGTGGTATAAGAGGGGAAATTATTATTCTCCTCTACATAGTGTTATGGTGACCACATTTAGAGTATTTCATGCTTTTGGGTCAAGCCATTTGAAGATGGATTTGGAGAAGAAGTAAGGAATGCTGTCAAAATGATGAAGACACACTTCATGGCCTTTGAAGAGAGATTAAAAGTGGCAAAATGCTAGTCTCATGATGAGAAGAGTGAGCGGTGATCTAGATGTTTTTCACAACTGTTTTAATGCCAGCTTACAAAAATGATGGAGCCAGCTCTTCTTGCCAGAAGTGAAATGGCTGGAGAGATTTTGTCTTAAATAGTTTATGAAAACTTGGAACATCAAAAATGTGAGGAGTGCAAGAAGAATCTATCAGTATTTGTGGCCTGAATATTATTGTTCATGGAAGTAATTTAAGCTAAAATGTTCAGACTTGGTCTTCATAGAGCTGAGAGTTCATTCCTTACAGTTTGGAGCATCATAAACATGTGCACTACATATTCATGAAAAGAAGACAACAAAAGTGAGATGAAACTACAGAAAAAACTTGCATCAAGAACCAACATATCTGTTTCTACTTTTGATGCAATGAAAATCTTGTTCCCAGGGATTACACAAGAAACTCCCCAAAATATCTTTTTTCATAAATTTTAGAACAGATGTCTGCCAAGAGGAAAATTCAGAAAGGATGTTTGGACAATGGAGGGCTGCTTCAATTAGCAGTTTTTATGTGGAGACACAAACATGTGAATTTCATGGAAAACAATTACACTGGATGATAGGGAATTGAAATTTGGACAACTTCTAAGACACACAAAACAATTATTGAACAAAATTTTCTGAAGTTTATAATAAACTAAATATGAAAATTATGTAAACATGAAATTACTATGTGGATTGTTCTATATGCATCCATATGGGTGTCTCTTCTACTTATTGAAGACTCTTGACTGCAGAAGACTGATCCTGCTGTGGGCAAAATAAAAATGCTGTTTCTTTCTTCTCTGTTATTTCCACAGCCAGTCTGATACATGGCAGTCGGTCACCAGCCAAAGCCTATATTACTGCAGGCAATGAAGATAATACCTGACTTCACTGAGCTCACTATGAGTGCGTACAATTTTAAGGTGAAAAGGGTATTTCATACCATAACCTCAGCTGTCTTATGACGAGATAAACCACACAAAACAACTAGTAAGGAGGCCCAGTGTTGTTCCTGGAGAGAAGACTTTTCATTTCAAACCTGGACTATGAATTCACACCCACTGAAATACTAATATTATTTAATACTTCTGCATGGAGTTTCTGCACAAGAAAAAAAGATCTAATGTAGATCCTGAACTACCTTTTTTTTGAATTGTCTTTGCATAATTTCAATATCTCCCACTAGGACATATAGATTGAAACAACCTCATCATGGATTGTTAGATCACGTGGGCTTTGGTCAGACCAGGATTTTTCTTTGGTTTTTTCAAATAACACTACAGAGTACTTTAATAGTACTAAGACAAATCCAAATGTGATGTTTAGAGAATGTGACTGTATTTTGCCAGAAGGCATATATATGCAGAAATTTTTATAAAAACTTTGCAATATTAAATTAACTGTGATTGTGCATTGCTAGGTGAGCAATTACCATAAGAATTACCACCCACGGTATCAAGCATCATTTCATCTTAGAATCACTAGCATTTATCCATGTATCCATTTTGAAGTGCAATAATCTTGATGCTGTTAAAGTGATACTCTGTCCATGTTTACCGTACATAAATGGAGTCTTGAAGTAACCATCTTCAATTCAGAGATGAGTAGGAGAGGTCTCTGTTTAAGTGCCTACATTTATTATGCTTTAATTACCACTCGGGCCAGCTCACTACAAGGGAGAGTTCATTGATTGCTTGGAAAATTTCAAAGAGTGGTTTCATCTGATTTGGTTCATCTAGTTTCATCTATATTTGAACTGCAAGAATGGTATAGGAAGCAATACAAATCTTGTAGGGCTACAGATAAAACAAGTAAAAAGAAATGTGAAAGAAAGAAATAGAAAAGAGGTGTGGAGAGAGAAAGATGGTGTCAGAGACCGATAGATAATATCACCACCCCGTGGATCCCAAGGACATCCCGTTGATCCTCTCTATCTGGTCTTCTCAGAGGTGAGGGTGATCCCTTGGAGTTCAATGGGTAAATATACACTTGGGCCAGGTGGGAATACTGAGGTACATCCTATGGGAGAGGGGAAAGTTGGGTACTGTTTCTTGCAACAGACTGAATCCATTTCATCGCTTTGCATCACGTGCAGTGCTCTGGTGTAAGGCCTCAGCCATGAGTCTGGGGGCACTTTGGGAGTGTCTTTGATGCATTTTGACACCCCCTAAGCTGCCCCTCATGTGAATGTCCTGTGGATGTGCCCTTTCTGGGGTGGGGGTTTGCTACTGAGCCAGTTTGTATGAGGAAGGATGTATGCTCACTCCCCCTGACCAGAGACTACACCACACCCCCAACACACTCCTTGTCCCCCGTTTGCTGTAGGCTGTGGCCTCCCCCATCTTGAACCCTGTCAGAGGGGATTTTCAGGACAGCTGCTGGGTTTGGTTTTCTTGTGGATATATTCCTCACTCTCAGCCTCAGTTATTTGTCCCTAGTCTTGAGATAATTGGACAATAGTGTCACCTTCTCTTATCCCCAAGTTCCCTTAGGCAGCTTAAGTCACAGTCCAAGGTTCTAGTCAGGATGCATATTCAGGGAGGAGTGGGCTTTGGTGATTACAGGTGATTTACACATTTTTCCCATAATGGGCAAGAAGTCCTTCATAACAATGTTTAAGCTATTAACCATAACAGTTCAGTCTCTGACAAAGGGTCCAGTAAAGATATGTTTAAACAGGAAAAACTTAATGCAGAGAACTGATACAATTCAAAAGATGAGACATTAGAAAGTAGTTGGTTTCATATCACACTACCACTCTGCTTTGTTTAATATGTAGGTTCTTGTTTCAGGAACTGAGTGAAAAAGCACCATCTTTCAAGATTATTCATCTGAGTTCTCTCAAGCAGACTTACAATTCTGTTACCTTGTCTTTATAACCCATTTCTGGACTCATTTTCCTTTGCACAATTTCACATTTATAAAAAATATAGATTAAGTATACAGTTGATTTTTTAACAGCAGGTAAAGCTGCCTTGCTAAAATACCTGATCTAAAGAAAGGAGCACAGTAAAATATTTTTTAAAAATTTGTTTGAAGTCTGGAGTAAAGGACAGGTGAATCTGAAAAAAGTGCTAAACTTTGAAACATGAATTATCCACAGACTATAGCATCAGTACCATGGAAATTTGGAATGGCTACAACAGTTTCAACAGAGCTGATCATTTTTACAAGACTGGAAGCTGACAGAAATTAATATGATCAAAACCACTGGTGTTTCCATGCTGCAATACTTCCGGGCAAATATTTTTTTGCTTATCTGACAGATTAGTCTGTAACATTATTACACCGTATTTTATGCTCATTTATAGAAAACTTTGTACAACTATTTCCAATTTGCATGGGAGTTTTTTGTGTCATTTTCGGTAACAGTAGTAATAACATTTCTGTAATATCTAGAGGTCAATATTTTAGGAATGTATTTTCCTAATAATCATAGTATTTGTAAAAACAAGCCCTTGCTTAAAGTAGTTCATAATCCAAAACAAATAAGTGGAGGAAACAAATAGTAGACTGAGGAGATTTACCTAATGCCATATAGTTTGTAAGAAGAAGATGAAAAAGAGTCGCTTGGACATGAAAATATTCTTATTTTTCTTTTTATTTAATGAATGGAAGAGAGGTCACTCTTCAGAAGTTTTTTTCTCTGATGTCCATGTGTCATTGTAGTTACATTTCAGATTTTGGAGATCCTGTTGAGCCCTGAATTGAGGTATTATCAACAGAAGGTTCTGGAAGCCATTAGATAGTTCTAGTTTTATGTCTATTAAGATTTCGCTGGTCTGGAATTGTTTTTATTTCATTCATTTAGTGCAAATGATCTCGGTTTATTGCACATGATTATGTAGAAGGTGATGAATGAGGTTAATATGATGACAACTTTCTGTGTAATCCAAAGTAAAAGAAAGAGGGGAATAGGAGAGAAGAAAAAAAAAGAAGGCATCAGTTTCCCTTCTTTTATTTTTGCTGGGATGAAAATATTGCCCATATATTAAGAATCATTATAACAGTACCAGCAATCATCATAAAGAGGAGAAACAGGTAAAAATTATCACATTAAAGGACTATAGAGCTCAAGGAAATCACACAGTTTGGGCAAACAGCTTTTGATCCCATAGTTCATCCATTTCCCCTGTACACTGAACATGAGTAACTAAAGCTGTTGTAGTTAATTAATTGTGGGCATATTTAACATGTTCATTAGAGCAAGGAGTTTATTTGGCAAATTATTACTTAGTCTATTATTTAAGCCCATGCAATGCAGACATTTGAGAAATTTGATGGCATAAGGTGCTGACATGGGAATGTTTTATAGAGAAAATTTCAGAATTTCTGTATTTTTGAATGCTACTTAATTCTGTCCTTTGTTTAACTGTGAGAAGAACATGCAGCAGACACAGAAAGACTCAGTGATACAGCCCAGTTTTCTCAAAAAAAAACCCCCCAATAACAACAAATAAAAAAGAACAATTAACAGCAATGTTTGCAAATGCTGTTGTATGCACATCATGGTTTATTGACAAAATTTAGGCAAACATCCAAGCTATATGATTTTTTTTGCTTACAATAACAGAACAGGAACCAAAAATATAAAAAAGAAAAAAACACCAAAAAACCATCATAGTAGATGCTTTCCTCTTTCAATGTGACTTTCTAAGATTGCCCAGTAAATCAGTGCTGCGTTCCTTACAGAGAGGTCTCAATCTCTTCACCCATGCTTTCCCTTTTTAGTTACACCATACTTCACCTTACGCAAGTACAGAAATTATTTATATTTCAGCTAACTTACAGGAGCTAAAAAGACTCTCATTTACCTTTCAAATCCCCTGGATAATTGGTATCCCAGATGCTTGCTTCTGGTTTTCCTGCAGTGACTTCTGAGGAAGAGGTCAGCAGCTCTCTTGAAGTGTGTGCTTTTAAATACTTTTCTCTGACTCATAATAATGAGTAAGACTAATTGAAGACGGCTCAGAATATATTTTTCTGCTTTACTTAGACAAGCCAGATAGCTCCTTTCTTTTCTCTCTAAGAAGCTAAAAGTATACATATCTGATTCCATGAAGTCTTGAACATGTGAGTTGCACATAACCTACACCATTAAATAATATGTTTTCATGTATAAGATTCACTGGGTAAAATTTTAAAATATCAAGAAACAACACGCGTTTCTGTGCTTGGAAAGCTTAAGTATGCATCAAAAAAATCTTCACAGACACATATGGAGAATGAAAAAGTCCATTGGCTTTCCCTGCAGTAATTTTACTCAAATCTCTGGGACAGAAGTCTTTATAATTACTCTTATGGGCCATTATTATTAGTGCTGCAGCATGAAATTGTGAAAGAGCTTCCAAAATTATTAACAGTATAATTGTAATTGTATGTATTTGAATTTTAAATATGCTTATTGGTCTAAATCATGGGCTTTATTCGGGCAAGACTGGAACATTTAATTGTGCTAAATGGAGGCAGTCACTGTCACGTTTGCAAAAAAGTCCCTTAACCCAAGCAGACAGCAGCTGTTTCCACGGCTGCTGGACACTAACTTTTCTATGCCATCAATTCTTATGTCTGTAGGAGCTGATGACTTGTTGGTGATGCTCACCCCTCAGCTCCAAAAAGCTATTGAGGCAAAGCTGTCACCAAAACTGAGAAAAATAATAGCTGCTCCAGTTCTGAAAACGATCACAGATTCTTTCATTGAACTAAAATTCAAACTCTATGGGCAAACTGCATGTATCAAAAGCCAAGTTCCAAAATAGTGGTAGAGTGATTGTGATATTTTTACCAATAAAATTTTTCATTATTTTCCTAAAGCATTTCAGTGTCAAAAAGAAAAGAATGCATTGGGATTCCTGTGTAAGGCAGATACATTAATATATAAAAGTGTGAATATCATGTAACTATTGAAACATAAGTGCTGGGTTTGTTCTAGTGATAGATGTCTTACATCAATTTAGGTTAAAGTAAACCAGCATAAGGCTTTTTATCATTGATACTTGTGCTTGATTGAGATAATATATCACCATACCAGAGCTTGTCAAATATACAAAGAGTTTCAGAACTAATTTTTAAAAGCTGGGGGGAAAATACAAAACAAAAATAAAAAGGGAAGTGCAATAAATGGTAGCTGTGAATTTTCTTTTTCCTTTGTCTACTATCATAAGCAAGCAGCCATTTATTTATTTATTTTTATCCAGAAGTCCAGACTGTTTTCATATTTATCACTGCTGGAAGAGAAAGGACAACTGCAGAAAGAAAGAAAAAATCCCAACCCTTTCCCAACAAAACAAAACAAAACAAAACAAAACAAAACAAAACAAAACAAAACAAAACAAAACAAAACAAAAC
>JAHLSL010000062.1:0-264025 GCA_025920805.1 Petroica traversi | reverse complement strand
ACTAAACTAAACTAAACTAAACTAAACTAAACTAAACTAAACTAAACAACAAAACAAAACAAAACAAAACAAATAAAACAAAACAAAACCAAAGTCAAAATCTTCATAGAATTTGAGCTCAGAAATTCTTTATCAGTGTCAATCTAAAGAGTTGTTGGAGTCAAGTGAGTCCATGTTCATTCTACTTTATTTTAAGTGCTTTAATGAGTTGTTTAAGAATTTAGATCTCTTCCTTTATGCTCTCCCAAAAGTGAAAAAAAATTCTCCCACCCTAGAAATTACTTAACTCTCATACTCACTCTCTCCTACTCCTGTCTCTATTTCCTGACTGCAAGGCAAGCCTAATTACAGAGATTGAAATGAAAAAATGAATGGTGTAGAAAACATTGCCTTATGATCAAGGGATATACAACATATCTTGCACCATGATGCTGAGAGGTAGCAGCATTCTTCTTTAGAAGAAAATAGAGCCAGGAAGTCAGTTAACAAATTAATATTGTTTAATTTGACATTTTCCCCTTAGCTCTCTGTCATTTACTAATATAGTTAAAATGCACTCTAGATTCAATTTATACTTTGAGGGACAACTCCTCAGACTGAGATAATTTATTGTTGTGGAAAAATATTGGTAGTACTCATGGGGCTAAACAAGAATTGAAGGGAGAGCATATCCCTAAAAGACATTGAGGCAACTTTATTCAGAAACAAAGAACTGTGGAGAGAAGTGGAATATGTGTTAGATGGAGTTATAAAACACTCATTAAATTATCCTTAAAGTCACTTACCCTTATTATTTCTGATTTTAACTTGAAGTTCTGTGAGTATCAGCTAAGCGCTTTTCACTGTTTAATTTTTCCCCTCTGTTGTCTTTAATTAAGGCTGTCCTTGTGGCAGACTCTTCAACCTGATAAATTTCAAAATACACCTGTTAAACAAGTGAACTATTCTTGTAAGAGAACAGATTTTTCTCATATTATATATTTCATATAATGGTCAAGAATAATAATATTTATCTCTTACCAGTATTTTGCAATCAAGTTAATTCAGGAAAACTGAGATCATGAGGAGAAAATAATTGAGGAGAAATGGAAACAAAAGATGTAGGCTTTTACTTGGTAAACATTATGATGTCAATCTTTTAATTGGCTCAGAAAATATCTGAGAGCTCATATTACTTTTTACTAATATTGAGCTAATTCAAGAAGAATGAGGATAATATCTTTTTACTAAGGCAGAACTTGAAAACTAAGAGAAAAACCACTAGCTTACCCATGATACAGAATGTCAGTAATGCAATTAATAAGACAGTTTTCAGAACCAAGAACATCACAGTGATATTAGGCACCCCCTATCACAACATTCAAAATGACACAGTAAGTTACAAACACAAGGCAATTTTATCTATCACATAGCATTTCTTGTTATCTTAAGAACCTTAATACATTCTGACAGTCTGTCATCAAGCAATCCAGTTTCAAGATAGCTTTCCTGGCTTAAGCTTTCACAGCAGTGGAGTCTCATACAAGGAACACCCACTGCACTAAAATCACTATTCTTCCTCTTAATATATTCCAGTGGTTACTATAGTGAAAAATGGCTTCACTTTTTCACTTTATGAGTCTGATTAAACCACAACATACTGTTTGTATGTTGAAAAAACTGTTTAAAAATCTGCTTCACCACTCCTTTCATTATATTGTGTTCACACCATAGAAAATCAAGGAGATGCGTGTCAAAAGCATAGCTTTCACATATCCTTAATTGTGCTTAAAAATTAATGTAATTAAGAGCTAACTAGAGTGAGTTTGGCATGCTTTTATTTTTCTGTTTTCCACACTGCAATTCCAAAGTCTTCAGTTTCTTTCTCCTGCCTGTGTGTGCACTACAGTTTAAGCAATCTGTCTGGATTTAACCACAGATTAAGGGACCTAATTTTATTTCCTACTGGTAGGCTAAGTGTCATTTTTCAGGACAGTTAATTACATTCAAGACAGCAAAGGAAATCTGCACACCTACTATTCTTACTGTAGGTAGAGACATGGAGTCAGCTAATTACATTAGACCTCGCATAGGCAATAAATGCCATTTCAGGTAACTTATGGTGTCTGAGTCAGGGACTTGCAGGTATGACAGAGGACCTATAGAAGGCCTGTGTGTGGTTGATGGAAATCAGATGGGAATCTCTGTATCATGGACAGCAGCAAGCCTATCCAATGTGCACGGCTTGAGTGTTGTATGTGACACACTCATTTCACCTGAGTCTTCATTGGGGATAAAGACAATAGAGATTTAGGCAAGTTAATATGTAGATACTTGAACCTTCAAACTGAAGCTTTTGTATTCAAATTTTATTTTACACTGAACTGTAATTTTTAAATTTTCTATTCAAATTATATTTTTTACAACTAATTATATTGAAGTTAAATGGTTCACACCTTTGTTGGCTTGTTTTAGCTTTTGGAGGCCTACCTCTTCTTTCCTAATGACATTCTTTCCTCACTCAAGTTATTTTCCTAATTTTTAATTTTTTCCATATTTTTTCTTAGCTAAAATCTTCATTTTATCTCTTGTAGGGTTTCATATAATTATTTTATGTCTTTTTATTATTATTATTATTACAGAAACATCTGTCTTGAAGAACAATTTCACTGCAGTTGCACTTCATTTCCTCCCCACTTCTTTTCTTTTTTCTTTTTTATTTGTATCTAAACATCCCAATATACTCTAGGAACTATATACATTGCTACCAAATCTGCACAGTTAAGTATTAATTAGTTTAATATGAGAGGAAAAAAGAATACATTTCATCTTTAAAAAAATTGCTGAGCAGCTCCAGTCAGCCTCTACTTCTTAGTCATCCTGTGTGTTTCTGTCTTAAAAGAACTGCTTTCGGTTGTTGGGAGTTTTTCTGTCCGTAAGTGAAAGGAAATTAAATTACATGGCAAACCTTATGGGGTGGATAATAATATAGTGAATTAGATTTTCAAGTAACATATGAAGAGGTTTTGAATCTGTGAAGCAGATAACTTTTCATAACAACATTTGCTCTGAGTCAAAGCTAGCAAGATGAAATCTAGATTTTTTGAAAGTTTGTTTCTGGATTTAGACTTAGGAATTCAGCTCGGATTCTATTTTTTGCAGGTAGAGCAGAAATCCACTTTTGGCTTCAGGGAGAGAAGAGAGCAGATGTGGACAATGCTGAAAGAAGCATCCAGACATGAAAATCAGTGCAAAGGAGACTATCAGCATAAATGTTCAGCAAGTGCTGCCCTTCATTAGAAAATACTTCTATTTCCATATAAAAATCTCCCAAGCTTAGGAGTATTTTTAAAGACTATTCACTATTCACTCAAACTTTTTTTTGTTACTTTTCATTTAATTTTCAGGCACTAATCTAGAGGCCATAAAATTGACCAACACACAGTAAATAACTGAATGACATTCAGCTCAACCATTTGACAAATAGAAAAATTTGGAAAAGCAGAGTTACAGTATGAGCTGGCATTAAAAATTCACAAAAATATGACTTTTATTCATAATGTCAAGCATCTTCGATGGTTTTGTATACAGAAAAAGGTACGTTATACCAAATGCTAAAATTTTTCTTCAATATGTATATTACTAATTATAATAATCAAGAAATTATGTACTTACACACTTTGGGAGTGACATCTAGCCCATCTGGGAGGCCACGTAGCACACCTCTGCACTCGAAGTAAGGTCACCTTCAACACTGGGATCTGTAGCAACCAAATGGTAAAGATCATACAGCAAAAACTTAAACAAATTTTGTAAAGGAAACCTGCAAACTTCTTTATAATTACAAGTTACTACATTGAATTTAGTCCAAATGCAGCACACACACCTATAAAGTTTAAGTTATAATACTAATTAGCATGATTCTTGTGTTTGACTACAGGAATTTGAAAGATGTGTAGGAATCAAGTATATGTATAGTATACAGAACTGGAAATAGTAAGTCCACCTCAACTTATGTTCCAAGATTCTGCAACATTATTTCAAAAAAAAAATAATGATCATGATCAATATAATTATTTTATGGAAACCAAGATAAAATTTTTGATGCCATGCTGATTTTCCCTGTTTTCCCACCTTCATAGAAAAGGGTTGGTGGCTTGTTTGCTTTTAAGTTTTGAAGTTAACTTTGAGTAGCACTCTACATTTTCTGCTATACCCAAAAAATATGAAAGCAGCAAAATCCATGGCCTGCTAATGGAAACACGGGAAACAATAAATCTATTTAGATATATTTTTATTTTAAATATATGATATATGCATCTAAATATCTATGGATGATATCACAACAGTGTCAATAAAATTCATCTTTGGTAACAGTAAAATCCTTGACAAAATAATGGCAAATTCTACTTCCTTGGATTTAAAGAGTTTTGGAGGTTCAGAGTGAGATGAATGGGGCAATTCATACAAGGCAGAGGCTTTATTCTGGTTTTCTACTTGCCTCAGGCAAAAGACTGTTCATCGGTTTACAGTGTCTTCATGTGTTTGAGGTTATATCTCTTGAAACCATAAAGGATAGAAATACTATATATATATAAACTTAGAATCATGGAAAATTTTTAGGGAGTATTTAATTTCAGCATAAGGGAAAACACAGCTCTATTTCCACCAGAATATACAGGCATGCTTCTAGGGGATGTAAACTTAGAAATTGCTTTATAATTCTTCCAAAGAGTATAGAGGCATGACAAAAAGCCACTGAATTATACTCAGCACCCAATTTTCATCATCTTTTTTTTTTGTTGTAAATCTATTTCAGCGTCTTTCAAACCATCTAGTTCCTTAAATAACTGATTTTTTTCTTTGATGTAAATGTTTGGTTTTTAAGACCATAAATAAGAAAAAGGAATAATCAACTGTGTAGAGAAAATATTACTGAAAATTTGAAAATGCCAGGCAATAAGCTTTTTGTTTTTAAGGACTAAGGTACAGACACTGTCATTCTGTGAGCATCTTCAACATAATAGCCTGTGACTTGAAGGTAATATGCAATGAGTGCGATGCAGAGGTTGTTATGGTTTCAGGGGTTTTTGTGACTTTTACTGACTGCAAAATCCTACAACCAAATCTGTTAGACCTGATCCTGAAGCTATAATTCAGAGAATTACATTGTT
The DNA here is from genome assembly GCA_025920805.1 of Petroica traversi. Taxonomy (NCBI): domain Eukaryota; kingdom Metazoa; phylum Chordata; class Aves; order Passeriformes; family Petroicidae; genus Petroica; species Petroica traversi. The sequence continues at coordinate 258,872 of JAHLSL010000062.1, read as the reverse complement.
TCCCTAGATGGTGCAAATATGCATATACATGTACCTTTATATTAAAACAGAACCCATTTTCCTCCCATTAAAAGAAAGTTAATATTGCTGCCTATGTGCTTCCAAGAATTCAGAGTAATTCAGAATAATAGTGCCAATATAGGTGGTGTTATACAGTGGCCACAGGGTTTGGATATTTAAAATTTTGTTTTAAAGTAATATTTCCAAAGTTAGAGAGAGCATACGTGATATTGATATTCAGTGGGAGTTGGGTGCCTAAATGCCCTTCATGCTTTTGAGTATCTCTCTTTTTTTATTTTTTTTTTTTAAGTGGATGTTCTAACAAAATCAAAGTCAGTGGAATGTTTCTTATTTGGTTCAGGGGTGTTTAGACCATGCCATAATGGTCTGAATTTTTCCTGCTGATAAAAACAACAAAATTTATTGACTTACAACTTCAGGACAAGTTCCTAAAGTGCCTTCCTTCTCATACCATGCACCATTTCCTTTTTAAAAATTAATTTGCCACAAAACATTCACAGTTCATATTTGTAGAGTTTGCCTGTAAATAAACTAGGCATTTCATATGAATTTATCATCAATGTTACTATAGAGTTCTAGATTAGTTTAGCATTCTGGTAGTTTTTCCTTCAATTTACGAAATAGATTATTATAGTGTTCAAAATACTCTTCCCCACCCACCATTTCTCACTGTACATGCTCATGGCAATTTTTTAGTAGATTTCTTTCTCCTAAATGTCTTGCACTACACCCTGCAGGTAAAGTAAGAATGAAAAATTAAAACTTAAAATGAAGAAAACATACAATTAAAATCTACATTTAACACTAGGATGTAATTGAGTTCTTTGCAACAAAAAAGGGTCCCTTTGAACCCTTGTTGACCATATGTTTTTGAAATAACAAAAACAAGGATTGTACTTGAAATTATTGCTATTCTGGACCCTTCCCTCTCTGTGACTTACTGTTCTGTATCAAATTACTTGATTATCTTAGCATTCAGGGAAGAAAATTCACAGTTCCAGATGAATAAAATTATTTTCCTCATGTGATGGCATTACAAGACTTTGTTACTACCAGTAATAAAATTGAGTGAGAGACTGAATGAAAATTATATCAAAAATATAATTCTGAATTTTTGCTTAAATATATTTTTTATAAGTATGTGTTACTTTGTTGGTAAGGGGCAACAGTACCAGCATTTTGTTTCTTGCTACTGGATCTACATTTATGAACCATAACTGTACTTTTCAGGGCATTCAGCAGTTTACAAAAATGCTATTATGATAATCTAAAAATATTTTATCAAATAACATAAAACCAATTATCAGTAGTCAAAAAATAATTATCATTTAAAAGTAAATAGATAATGGGTGATCAGAGAACAAATATTACAGATATCTCATGTCTGACTTGCATGTAATACTCTTTTTATATAGCTGTCAGCCAGTTGTAAAGAATCAATATTAATATTGCTAGAAGACCTTAATGAAGTTCTCATGAACTTCAGAAATGGGCAGGTCTTTATTTCCATTCAATTTTTTTTATTTTTTGAGTTTCTCGAAAGAGATGTTGGAGAAGGATATTTCAAGAATGACCTTGATTTGTTCATACTGTTATCATTTGGAGAACTAAATAATATCAATAATCTGCAGAACTCGGACATGTCAGAAATGTGCTCTCTTCCCAGGCCCACCCTGTGAAGTAGAAGATGTCAGTCATACCAAATCTGTGATTTGGTCCTGAATTCAACTACTGTCCTGAGCCAAATGAGGTATGTGCTTTTTGCCTCCTCTTATAATTTCTTATGCATTTTAAATTGCAAAATTACAAAATACATAGGGTCACAAGTGATGTCATGACATATACCCAAATTATCCTCTCCAAACATAGCACTGATGGCTAAATTCTATCTTGGCTTTATTACTAAAGCATAGCCAACCATTTAAATGTGACTATTACCATATGGTTGTTTAAAAATGGGGTAGTTCTTCCAGGCTGGGGTTCTCCAGCACAAGAAAGACATTTACACACTGGAGCCAGCCACTGGAGATCCATGAGATTGTGCAGTGGCTGGACTGAACATGACACTTAGTGCCCTGGTCTAGCTGACCAGGTGGTGGACTGTCAAAAGTTGGACACGACCCCAGAAGTCTTTTCCAAATGAATTGATTCTGTGGCTCTGTGATTACAGAGTACCACAAGAACAGGCTGAGTGCACAGGTTTCGTTTAGTTTAGAAAACAGATTGCTAAGGGGTCAACTTTACATTGTCTTTCACTATTGAATGTGTGTTTAGAAGATCTAACCACAGGTTTTTCTGTGTGGCACAGCAAAAAGATGAGAAGAATGAATTCAAGTTACAACAAGGAAAATTTCATTTTGCTATTAAGAAAATGGCAACAATAAAAAAAAAAACAAAACAAGGTGGTCAGACACTGGGCCAACTTTTCCCCAGAGATTTGAAATTCCTTGCTCAGAAATTTTCAGAACTCTGCTGAATAATGCCTCGAGGAACTTTGTTTAAAATAGGAGTTTTCTTTGACTAAATCATAAGGCTTATGGTTGCTTCCAAATTATGTTTTTCTATCATTTCACAATTAATTGTGTGTTAAAAATAAAGAGGTGCGAAATGTAGCCATATCAAATTCTTCATAGATACCATATCCTACAGAGCTGACGATAGTGGAAGGATTCAGGAATGTTTTACAGGTAGAAGACCAGACTCTGAGTCCTTCTCTGTAACAGCTGCCCAGAATGACTATGGTCACTTTTAGGCAAATCCAAATAGCCTGCCCTGAACAAAATAAAAAAGATTTATCTATAATCTAATTATTCCTTTACGTTCTAAAAAATGTCTGATTTTCTTTGTTTTCTCAATTAGTCTGGTATATTCAGGAGATTTGAAGGAGTAAAAGTGAATAAGAAAATAGGAATTACAATAATTATTTGTTGAATATATATCTTTCTATACATGAAAATTTTAACAAGTGATCATTCACCAGTAAAGTGGTTTGCTTTTTTCTTTTTTCCTTTCTACTTTTCTGACCTTGCCTTCATCACTTTTGCATTTTTCCACGCAGTGGTTCTTCATTAGAGAAAACACTGTTCCTTTTAATTTCTTAGGAGCAAATCAAAAGTCTGTTATCACTTGTCTATGGAGCCATATGGGTTTCCATATGGCATTTCTTTTGATGACTGTGCCATATTCAATCTCTTATTCATGTGAATGTCTGTGAAATCAAGTGTTTTATCTTTAATTTCCTGCACTGATGAGTAGACGATAACTCTGAGTGTATTAGCACATTTCTGCTATATCTATCTGTCATTAGATTGGAGGATGGCACTTTCACATATTTTTTAATTGGATAGTTAACTGGTCTAAGAGAAGAAGTAGCAATATGAAATATCTTCTGTCATGAGTACTATGAATATATTCTTCTTGGTATTGATCATTTTATTGCCATAAATAAACAAGTTCAAATTTGTCTTAGCAAATTTAAAAGACTGAATTGCAAAAAGATAGATACCATGTGAAAAGAGCACTAAGGAACATTTTTGATTTCTGAGAGTGTCTACATGACTCAGAAATGTCACAACACAAGAAAGGTATTTGTTTAGAGTGCTATAAGCAGAAGGAATGAGTCCCTTTTGATAAAATAAGCATGACTTCCAAGAAGGCATTAATAGAAAAATGCAGTCTGAAATACTTTTGAAGATGTAAACCTCATAATGTCAAGTATTACAGTTCAGGAAAAACTCATTACTTATTTGATACAAGTAGATGAAGTTATGATTACATATCATGGCATTCATCTACCAAACCAAGGAGACAAAGGAAACTTGTCATTTTATATGGCTAGGTAAAATTAAAGGGTATAAAATAAATATACTTATCTAAATTAGAGCTAGAAGTGTTGTATTGTATTTTTAATGCCTACACCCTATGTACTGAGTTGTTTATTTTCTAATGAAATAGTTTGGGCTACATTTTAAAAAGCATTTAGGTGTATGAGGCACACTTTTCTTTTTAAAGTCCATTTAAGGAACATGATCCTTGCTTTGCAGTTGTTCTAGATGTCTATATTTGCTTGCAAGAAAAAACAACTATAATTTTGTAAAATAAAACCTAATTATATTGCCAGTATTATGGTATCCAAATTTAAGGTTATTATTTAAAAAATCTTATTCTATTAGAATGAAAAAGAAGAAAAGTATTTTAATTATTAGTATTTTCCTGAAATTCTATAAAAATTTAACCATATCCAAAAAAAATGAAAGAATTAAGAATTACTCCTATCCAGGGTATGGCTTTTCATTCTGAAGATGTACAAACTGTGTAGTGCTAGTAGCAGGCAGAAGCTGTTCATCAGCCATCTTTTCTGAGGAGGAAACAGTTACTTTGAGGGAGATTAGTATCACAGTTTGATTCAGAGCACAGAAGTCATGATTTATTTTTGATTTAAGCCTGCACACCTTGTAAAGCTAACTTTTTCATGCATGAAGACTATTTACTGTTCCCGTATATACACGGCAAAGTTTTATCTGCTTCAGTTTTGTATGCAGTGCACCATTTTACTGCCCTGTACTGCATTGATCTGCACAGCAATACTGAATACATATTTATGATGAAAGAAGGTTTTAATGGCCTTCCAAAACTCCCAATTTGTTTTAATTTTTGAATAATTCCATAGCAAGTATAATCTACAATTTCTTTCATTGTAGGTAAGGGGGTCTTTTTGTTTTGTTTTGTTTCTTTTCTTTTTTTCTCCTTGTGTTTATACAAAAACACAGGAAAAAAAAGCTCAGCAGTACGATTTCTCAAACCATTATATATGTAAATATAACCCCATTTATATATAAACCTTCATAGTTTTGTATCAAAAACAATAACTTTTTGTCAAAAGTTAGCAGCTACATAAAAGGTCTATTGCAGTAAAAGACATTAGTAGAAGCTATAGTTTGGATCTGTTATTGGGAAGCTCTTCCTACTCAATGAAAGCAAAACCACCCATATCAATAATTTTATAGGCAGAGCTGGAAAGCTTTACTCAAGGCTTTTGATTTTCACATCATCTTTCCTTTATCTGATTCTTCTCTTCACATAGTTTACCAAAACAGGTTCACTAAAGTGCTAGCCCAAGTAAATGTTTGTGTACTGGCTTATATAGAAGTTCATACATACTAAAAGTTACATACACAGAAAAGGGTATGTCCAATGATTGTAGTGATGAAAGAAGATGCTTTTCTTACAAAAAAAAATCATTCGTACCTCCCTCTACTATAGTAACCTATGCAGTAGATAAGTACTATTCTCTACGCTGTAGTTATATGATCATAATTTAGGAGAGATTATAATCTTTTAAAATTCTTAGTAGTAAGTAAAATGAGATATAATTCTGATTATATATAACTGTTTCTGAAAGGGAAAAAAGAGAGAGAAAAAACAAACAATGAAACAAAACCCCATAAAACCATATTGTTTAATCTATAGAGCTCAGCAAGCTCTTCTTGTGGCATTATGTTTTACTAGAATAATTATATCAAGCTGTAAAATTATTTTAAAATATTTAAAATAGAGATCAGTCAAATGAAGTAAAAAATGGTATATCTTGTAACATTTATGTGTATGTATTGGTTTATGTAATAATTGTTCTCTATTTCCTTCATCTTGAATTCTATTTAGTGTGTGTGAGAAGGGAAAGACCGTGAGAGATGCTTGTGTTGTGTACATATAAAATGTATAAGCTCACAAAATTCTTTAAAGGACAAAAGACACAATGAAGCTCTCTTGCTTTCTTTTCCATACTGACTCAAATGCTTTGCAATTACTTAACCAGTGACAGTGTTCAATTATCCAAGATCTGTTGTCAGTTCTGTTTAAAAAAGGAAAATAAAAAAGAAAAATAAAGCAAGCTTGTAAGGTACAGTTATAAGATCAGGTACAAAATTTTCTTTTGTTTAGTTTTCTAATAAGAATATTACTCAGTATGTCTTTTTGCTGGGAAGGAGGAGGGAAAACAGAGGTGGGTAAAGTTAGTGAGTATTAGAGGGAAAGAGAGCAGGTGGCACTATAAATTTACAAGCCTTTATTTAGCATTTATTGGAAAAAGGACTGTCCTTACTGCAGTGCTTGAAATGCACTCCATCATTTCTCTCTGAAACTTTCGATAAGTCCAGGTGTGTGATGGCCTTCAGCTCTAAATCAGGCTCTGCACCTCTAACATGACCTTCCCCAAGGCACAACAACATCTTTGCCTTCTTATGCACAAACAGAATCAAGGTACTTTAGACTTGTGTTTCTTAGCTACTTTACCTGTTGTACCTGATACAGGACATCAAAGATTTTTCAATTTCTGATTTACCTATTCCCCAGCTTGGATTGTAATGGTAATGATGTGTTTATTCTCTAGATCTGAACAATGAAAAGACTAAAATACAATAGAAGAATAAGCATTTTGCATTCCAGACATGAGAACTGAATAAGTAATATAGAAATTTCAGAAAATCCTTCTACTACTTTTAAAATTTCATCCAAGGTACAAAATTAACTTTGATAAAATAGAAGTATTATGCTATTCTTTCCTCAAACTTCTTGATTGTTTTAAGTATTTATTGAACTTAATTGTCTTTTGTATTATACTGGAGTATTTTTAAAATTCATAATTAGTATAGTCCTGGAGAAAGTAATGAGAAAGAAAATAGACAAGGTTTACAGGCTGCTGCTTCTTTAGGATCGAAGAACTTTGAAAAAGTGACATTAAAAAATTAAAACAAGTGATTAATGCCCACATTTAGTTAATTACAAGAACTCAGTTGAAGCCAATTACTGTGGAATGGTGACTGGAATGTTAAATTTGTATTTTTCAATGGGAAGTAATTTTCACAAACACACTATGTGTTAGAAACCCTCACTGCATCTTTAAATACTCCCAACCTGCAGGATGAATGAAAAATAAATATTCTTGAGATCATGACAATCCATTACTAGTTGCATTTATTGATCTCCACTTGAGTTTGTAGGAAACATTGTGTGGGAAACACTGGTCCCCACCACTTTCATCTGGATTGACTTTCTATACCTCAATTTCATGCTTGAAGTAATTTAAAGTTTTTTGTGGTAATGGTAACAAGAAGATTTTCCCACAGGAAGCACTGTTATATCACTGAAGTTTCAGTGGCTTTTGTCATTCCATATTCAGGATACAAGAATTAAATAAAAGTGCAACAATAAAAGCACAGAAGTCCTCAAAAACATCAACTCATGTTGTCTCAAAATTCAATATATGAGAAGACCTGAAATCACTTAACTAAATGCCTAAGCAAAGTCCAGTTTCCATGGTTCTACACAGAAATCAAATTTTTTTTTTCTTCCTCAGTGATTTTGATCACAACCTATTGTGGGAGGGGAAAAAAGGCTTCTCAGTCACTTGAAGCGGAATCACATTTCTTTTGTAAACACTTTTACTCACCAGGGTGCAAAATGATAAATCTTCTTTGCACTCTGGTGGGTGGATTCTTAATCATGAGATAGAAGACTCAAAAAAAAAAAAAGTTATTGCAGTGTATTTATTCCACACAATACAAGTTGGAATACTTTCTTCAGGAGACAGAAACGTCGAGCTATTTTTTCTCCTTTCTCTCCTCCTACCCTTCAGAAAAATAAGCACTCTCAGCTGACTGTTTATTCAATCTTTCTCCTTTATCAGAAATGGGAAAGTTAGTGATAAAATTTAGGACAAAAGGAGCAGGAAAAGCTTTACTTGACTAGTCTAGTGTCTCTGTCACAAGACACTTCAAATGGTCTTTGATGGCAAAGCAAGAACATCTGCAAAACTTTACAGATATTGTTCTGTAGAAAAAATCCCAAAACAACAGTGAGGCAGCAGCAGAAATAGCAGCAGAAACTGAGGTGTGCCCAGGGGTGAGGGTCAGATCTGGCTGTACAGGGCGTTCCCGACCAGCTGTCCCCTGGGGCTCAGGTAACAGAGATAAGAGACTGCCTGGACAACTCCAGCCCTTTGATTATTACCCACTGCTCTTTGTACAGGTTGAAAGAGACGAGGTTGATGAGAGAAGTCCTAGGAAAATCCAAAGGATGAGTTGAAGGGACAAGAGTGCAGGTGGTGTTTTCCCTCATTCCTTTAGTTGCAGAGAAAATGCTGAAAGGAACAGGAGAACCCGCTTGCTCAATATGTGGCTGAAAGAGAGGTGCCATGGAAAAAAATTTGGTGATTTTCACCATGGGGTGGTTTCCTCACCACAAGGCCTGCTGAAAACAGATGAGGTTCACTAAAAGGGGGAAAAGAGTTTTGCCCATGAGTCAGCAGGGTTGATTGAGAGGGCTTTAAATTTGGGTTGAAGAGAGAAGGGGGTTAAGACCAAGCTCAGAAGAGATGAGCTTAATAGTAGTATGCCAGATGTGTGGTGAAATCTAAAGCCCAGCTGAAGCGCATTGAAGGCAATGTGTGTGGTATGGATAACAAACAGGAGGAGCTGGAGACCATTGTGCAGAAGGAATGTTGTGATGTAATCACCCTCACAGAAACATGGTGGGCTGGGGGCAGGGTGGCTGGAAAGCCTTGCAGAAAAGACAACTGCCTTGTGCCCAGAGAGCAAAGAAGACCAATGGCATCTTTTACTAGATGAAGAATGGTATGGCCAGCAGGACCAGAGTAACAATTGTCCTGCTAAACTCAGCACTGGTGAGGCTGCACGGAAGTCCTGTGCTCAGTTCTGACTCCTTCACTGCAAGAGAGACAATGAGATGCTGTAGCATGTTCAGAGAAGATCAACAAAGATGATGAAGGGTTTAGAGAGTAAGTCCTGAGAGGAGCAGCCAAGGCACTCTGGGTTGTTTAGCCTGGAGAAATGGAGGCTCAGGAGCGACCTTTTTACACTCTGAAAGGAAGCTGTAGCCAAGTGGTGGTCACTCTCTCCTCCCCTGCAACCAGTGGCAGGATAAGAGGACATAGCCTCAAGCTGTCTAAAGGAAGGTCCAGATTGAACAGGAGGACTTTCTTCATGGAAAGGATTGTAAAATATTAGAATGGACTGACCATCTCTGGAGTTCCTCAAGAAAAGATGTATGTGGAACTTAGCGCCATCATCTAAGCGACAATGTGATGATCAGCCAAAGGCTGGGCTCAGTCTCAGAGGTCTTTTCCAACCTGAATAATTCTGTGTGAAAAACAACATTTATTACCACTCTGTTAATTGCTGCATAAAGCTGTGGAGGTAGTCCAACGCAAGGCTGGCGAGTGACTCCAAATACTGCCTGTTTGGTTTAGGAATTTTTAGTGTACTCCCTCTATTTCTCAGGGCAGATCACAGCAAAGGTTTATAACTGTTATCCTAATTTCAGATTATGATGTTTTACTCCTTCTGAAATAGCTGGATTCCTACTGTTTGACTCCTGTTCTGTAAATACTAATAACAAATTTATTGTATATTGGACACTTCGAATAGACACATAGTCACAAATGCAATATAATATGTGGGAATGATGAGGTAATTTTTTCATACTTTCATTTATGGCAAATGCTATGACTAAATGCTAAAAGATTGTTGCATACATGATTTGTGTACATTGCAAACATTAAACAATGATTTAGTTGTGCTTTCCCTATATTAAGATTACTCCTCAAATTCTTATATGATAATTGTGACAGATTTATTAAAGACAAGTGATAGGTTTAAACCCAAGAAGTTGCATTTTTATTTAAAAATAAATTAAAACAATAAATTTAATGCATGCACAGATGAGCCCAGTCATTTGCTATTTAATTTTCCTGGGCTGGATTGCTTCATATCTTGATCCGATGAGCCATTTCAGCTATCTTTCCTACTCCCATATGCTTGACATTTTGTTCATTAGGATTGGCTTTCCTGATCATCACAATGCAAGATAAACTGTTATATTAAGAGGAAATGATGGTGTCGCCTCTCCATAATTGAATCTGGAAGATGTATCTGCTGTTCTTTAGAATGACATATTCGGGAAGCCAGATAATCAACCTCAAGGGAACAGTGTTTTGTGCCTGAGAGATTCAGGTCGCCTAATACTTCACCAGTCGTTTTTGCAGAAAATGTGAAGCTTTTGTCAAAATAAGCTGGTTCACCTGATAAATAATCATGTCATATAGAAATATATGTTTTTGCTAAAAATGCTTTAAAAATAAGGTTTAAGGTACTAATTCAGAGAGAATGGGATATAGAATGGTCTATTCATCACTCTCTGTTGTCTTGCAAAGACTGTGTTCCAGGACTGAAATTCAAGTGCTCTTTTCTCTTGCTTTATTTTTGCTTCAAAGAGATAAGACCATAAAAAAATGATACCTGAAATCAGTGAATAGAAAAAAAGTTCTTATGTAAAAAATACAGTGGTATTTGTTTCTTTTTTATTTTTTTTTTCCAAATGTAGATAAAACATACATTTACTTTAGCATGCATTTTTTCTATAGAGAAGGATCGAGGGCATCCAGAAAGGATTATATCCATCCCAAATTCTCCAGCCTTGAAAAAGTATGATGATGCTGTCAATTATAGTAACCGGTAAAAGATGTGCAACACAGACTTCACAGAATTAGAGAGAGCAATTGTAACTTCTCTTGATTTCTATGTCAATACACGCAAAAACTCTAGTAGTTTGATATTTTCAAAATCACATAATTGTTATGGAAGAATATACAATTTTTAGATAATATATTCTGAAATTCTTTTTCCTTTTTTTGTAGTAAATTTAAAATTGCAAAAGCCTTAAAAAATTTTAATGTTTTATGTTTCTTAAAGCATCTTTCCTTCAGAATTTCAGTTTCAATATTAGCTGCATAATCAAAGGAAATATGTGTGATTTGATACTGAAATCTTTTACGGCAAAACAAAGCATCAAAGAAAAATCTTCATCATCTGTTTTTAGGTTAAAATATGTACAGATTATTCTGAGCTCATGTTGCATCAATATTTTAAATTGAGATTTTTGGAAAGAACTGCAACTTTTTTGCTCTCTTATCTCTGGATGACAATCAGAGTAAGAAATAAATTATTTGTGCCTAAGGTTTCAAACTATACTAATTTCTCTTTTTGATAATGATATATAATATAGATACCTCCTTTATTGGATATTATGATGGACACACAATTTCTTTTTTTGCACCCTAATTCCTTTTTCTCATAACAGCAAACTGGATAGTGTGCTGAATAAGTACATTGTTCAATCAAAACACAAGAAAAATTTATCTGTGACATATTTGGAGGATATAGTTTTTGTTTCACATCTAAATTCTCTTCTAGATTTCATATGCAGTCTCTTGCTCTGTCCTCTTTTTCACTCCTGTACTTTCCACATAGCTTTTTTCCTATTTATTTTGACCCTTTTGTCATAAAGGTATTGTCTTATAATTGTAATTATTCTTCCTTTTAAAAGATCTTCGTTTTCTCATCTTCAAATGGATGATCATTCTTCAGAAACTTCATGGGGAAAAATACAATTGAGATAAAAAAATCCCAACTTAAATAACTGTTGTTTTGAGCTGAAAACAAAGGAATCCAGTCTTGCAAGGTTCTAGTCATACACCCAAAGATAAAGTCTATTCAAAGGCAAGAGTGAGCATCTGACATGTCTGTAAGACAGAACTCTCTGGTACACAACTAATTTTGCCAGTGATTTCATTCATTTTAGAGGCTGCCCCTTTCCAGGTTATTTCACAATAATCAGGTGATGATCAAAGAAGTGAGAAAACTCATAATGACATCACACTCACAGAATCACAAAAAGGTTGAGGATGGAAGGAAAGTCTGAAGAGACTTCTGGTTAAAGCCCCTTTCTCAGTCAGGGCCACCTGCAGCCAGTTTTCCAGTTTTCAGCTTTCCACTATCTCAATGATGTACATTCCTCAATCTCCATAGCAACCTTTCACTTTCGCAGTGAAAAAGTGTTTCCTGATGTTCAGGCACAACCTCCTGTATTTCAGTTTTTCTCCTTTTGCCCCTGGTTCTGTGGATAAGTACCACTGAAGAGTCTGGCTCTGACTTCTTTAGATCCTCTCTTAACATATCTACTCCTGATAGTTCTGTTCTCCAGGCAGAACAGTTCCAAACATCTCAGCCTTTTCTCCTAGGAGAGATGCTCGTGTGCCTTTGCCATCTTTGTGGCCCTTTGTTGGACTCTTCAGTATACATGTATCTCTCTTATTCTGAGGAACCCAGAACTGGATAGAGGACACAAAGAGTGGCCTCATCATGGTGAGAAAGGGAAGGATCACCCTCAATAGTTTGTCAAATGTACCCAGGACACCATTGGACTTCTTTGTAGCAAAGGCACCTTGATGGCACCTGTTCAATCAGTCACCCTTTCAATCAGACAGAGCATGGTTTACAAAGCTGCTTTTCACCTGTGTGACTCCTAGCTTATATATTGGGGATGTTCCTCCCATGTACAGAATTTTGCAGTTCTTGTTGAATTCCATGGCATTTCTCTCATTAGAGTTCTCTAGCCTGTTTAGTCCCCTCTGTATGGGAGTATGGATCTTTGGTGTATCAGCCACCCTTCCTGGTTTTGTTTCAAGAGAAAACATGCCAAGGTTTCCTTCACCCCATCAATGATATTAATTAATGAAGATGTTAAACAGGACTGGACCCAGTACTGATCCCTGGATTACACCTCTGGTCACAGGCCTCCAACTAGAATTTGAGCCATTGATTGCCTGTCTCTAGGCCCAGCCATTCAGCTCATTTTTAACTCACCCCACTGCTCATCTAGCCCAGACTCCAACAGCTTGTCTATGGGGATTTTACGGGAGACAATGTCTTAAGCTTTAATGAAGCCCAGATAGACAATGCCTGTCGCTCTCCCCTCATGCTCCAAGCTAATTATTTCATCCTAAATCTTTCTGGGCTTATCAAGGTGATCAAACATGATTTCCCCCTTGGTGAACCCTATATGATTTTCCCATGCTTATGTGTCTGGAAGTGTTTTCCAGAATTAGGCCTTTCCAGTTTTATAGCAGGAGTATTTTGAAGAAAAAGGTAATGCTGCCATTTTGAATGACTATCAGTTAAAAGTCTCCTAATTTTGTCTCTGACTCCATCAGTGGTGTATTGATTTGAGAAATCCAAATGCTCTCTGTATCATTTTCTGTGTCCATGACATGTAGCTAGGTTACAACAATGGCAGATATATAGGGCTTCGCTGATGACTAAATTTACAACAAAACTGAAAAAAAATTTCCTTCTCGCAGCATAAGCATTTCAGTGTCTTTCTGTTGATGGCAAATCATTTAGAATGCAGCAGATTTTGAATTCACCACTTGCTTCTATATTGGATAACTTCATGTTCAATACTCCTTCTGGCTCAAAATATGCAAAGGTCTTCTTAAATCACATAGTAAGTTTTGAATATTTGGAAATTTAAACAGAATAGTATTAGAACATTTTTCATGCCATGCTTTTAACTAATGAACATTAAAACATCAAAATGGAAACATTTATCTCTCCCATAATACCTAAACCTGGAGGCAATGAATCATCTAAAAGGCGGAATGTTTAGCAGAGCTGTTTTCCTACAAAATTGAAAAGCTATTTCTACTAGAATTATTTTAAGGCACAATTTGCAAGTTCTACTGCATATTTTACACTTTTAGTGTGTTTCATGCCTAAAGACTTTAAAGACTGGTGAAATATGTTACCCATACCAGGTTTCATCATAAACTTTGATGAAATCTGATAAGCTTTGTTATTGTCCAAGTCTTTTCATGCAAAAGGGAGACAGTACATGATCTTATAAGAAAAAGGTATTGTTAATGACAATAAAGTACAAAAAGTGAAAAAGATTCATTTTTTCCATGGTCAAAAGATCTTTTTTTTTTCCTAGGTGTGTTTTCTTTGTGGAGAAAGAAGGAGTGAAGGAAATATTTTCACCTACTTTTACACTAGATCATAAAGGAGAGTGGAATAATGGTGAAATAAATTGCTTTGGTTTGTGAATTAAAAAGCTAGTCCTATGATTGTGAATGTGGTCACTTATAAAGAATAATTTTCTGTTTTGTCATAACAAGTATGCTAGTTCATTAATATCCATTCACATCTTTGCCTTTCTGATGCAGTTAGCATAATGTGTTAGCAGAATTTTCAAATAAGCAGGTTAAAGAGGATAGATACACTAAATAAGCACTTTCTGAAGGGAACTTTATCCCATATGTATTTCAAGTCTTCCAGATATCTTTATTTCTGAAAATTATTGACTATTGTTGGCAGCAAGGTATCACAGGATGTGTGCTGGTACACTGATTAATGGCACTGATCTTTAATCTTAAATATTTATGAATGCAATGCAAAGCTGAAAGATGTGATGTAATTTCTATGAAATATGAACTGCCTCTCTGTATGCTGTCCCTCTTCACAGAATAGATTCCCAATTTTCACGTTTTCAGTCTCACATGACCTAGTTTGATGGCATTTCTGTTTAAAGCATGGAATTTTTATCATCTTTTATAGAACTTGTTGAAAGTTAAGAAAAGAAAAGAAAAGAAAAGAAAAGAAAAGAAAAGAAAAGAAAAGAAAAGAAAAGAAAAGAAAAGAAAAGAAAAGAAAAGAAAAGAAAAGAAAAGAAAAGAAAAGAAAAAAGAAAGGAAAGGAAAGGAAAGGAAAGGAAAGGAAAAGAAAAAAAAAGAAAAGAAAAGAAAAGAAAAGAAAAGAAAAGAAAAGAAAAGAAAAGAAAAGAAAAGAAAAGAAAAGAAAAGAAAAGAAAAGAAAAGAAAAGAAAAGACCAAGAAAACCAACCAGATAAAAGACCATGTATCATAAAACATTTTTCCTAAACCAGTATATATGAAATAAAGTAAATAATACATGATGTCTCAAGAAAATAAAACTAAGAAAACCAAAATACTACTAAGTTGTTGAATATATGTGTAGAACCTATTGGAAATACATTAATTTAACACAGAAACCTGCTGTGGTCGGTTGACATTTTCTGGCTGCCAGATACTGATCAAAGCACTCTCTCACTCATCTTCCTTAAGTGGAAGGAGAAGAAAATAAATTTAAAATGCCTGTGCATCAAGACCAAGACACGGAAATTCCCTACCACTTACTGTCATGGGCAAAAGAAACACAGCTTAAAGAAAAATTATTTAATTTTTCATTAATTAAAATGCATTTGGATAGTAAAAAAAAAAATAAATAAAAGTAACCAAACAAAAGAAAACAAAGGCTAAAAGGAAACATCTCCCACTCCTTTTCTGGGTTTAGTTTCACAATGGCAACACTTATTTACGAGATCACTCTAGGCACCATATGAATTACTTTAGAAATAAAGCATTGTGTCTCTATTTTAGTTATACATAGTTATATAACTGTTTTAAATATATACAGTTATACATTTGCTTTTTTAAAACATTGTTTCTTTACTTAATAGATCAAAATATTGTCATTGCAAGAAATCTGTTTTAAATTGGTATTTTGTAGCAAGTATTTTGGGAAGATTATAGGAAGGCTACACAGTTGTGTCGGGATGGGGTGAGGAAGATCAAGGTGTAGCTGGAGCTGAACTGACAAGGGACACAAAGGACACCAAGGAGGGCTTCTACAGGTATTTCATCCAGAAAAGGAAGGTCAAAGAAAGTGTGCCTCCCCCTGATGAGCAAGGCTGATAAGAACAGACAAGGAAAAAGCTGAGGTACTAACAATGTTTTTGGTCTGTCTTCACTGGCGGCCTCTCTTCCCACATCTATTGAGTGAATGGATTACAGGGACTGGAGGAGCAACCTATCCAACTACATAAGAGAAAATCAAATTTGTGACCACCTGAGGAACCTGAACATACATCCATACATATGGAACCATACAAAACACATTTCAGAGTCCTGAGGGTATTGACTTACGTAGTTGCCAAGCCGCTATCCATGATATTTGAAAAGCCATTGAAGCCAGATGAAGCTCTGGTGACTAGAGAAAGGGTAATATTGCACACATTTTTGGAAATGGGTAGAAAGTGCAAGGACTTGGTGCTTGGCCTCATACTATACTATACTATACTGTACTGTACTGTACTGTACTGTACTATACTATACTATACTACACTAACGATATATACAATGCTATACTATATTATTGGCCTCAGCCCTCCAATCCTGCCTGTCCAGATCACTCTGCAGAGCCTTTTCACCCTTCAGCAGATCGACACTCCTGCCCTACTTGGTTTCATCTTCAAACTGTCTGAAGGTGCACTCAACTCCTTGTCCAAGTCACTGATTAAGATATTAAATAGGCCTAGCCCCAATATCGAGCCCTGGAGAATCCAGTCAGCAGCTGGATTTAACTCCACTCACCACCACTCTCTGGGCCCGGCCATCCAGCCTTTTTTTTTACCCAGACAGGAGTACTTCTATCCAATCCTTGAGCAGCCAGTATCCCCAGGAGAATGCTGTGGGAAATGGTGTCAAAAGCTTTACTGAAGACTAGGTAAACAACAACCACAGCCTTGCCCTTATCACCTCTGAGGGTGTCTTTCCATAGAAGGAGATCAGGTCAGTCAAATAAGGTCTGCCTTTCTCAGACCCATGTTGACTGGGACTGTGTTATGATCCAATTAGGGAGAAATGTCTCTGCTGGAATTAAGGTGCAAATGAGACCATACACCAAAGTGAATAACATGGATTTTATTTAAGATTATAAGTGAGGCAGAGATATAATGAGAAAAGGGGAGCAGGGAGAGAGACATCATGCTGAAGATAGTTAATCCAGCAATGTCCAGCTCTTTTTTCACCCTAGGCTTCTCAGTGGTGAGGCTCCTAGAGTTGTTCTTTTGAGGGTACCACCTTTATACAGTCCAAATTTCAGGTATCCACAGAGCATAGATGATGGTCCCATAATTTGGGGTGAAAAGTGTGTGAGCAGTATTTTTCTTTCCCACTTTGCTACAGTGGTAATTTTTGTCCAGATGCATTAACCATGATGTGCTAACCAGACCTTACTTCTATCATGCCCAGAATCAGCACTTTCCTGTTCCAAATTCCTGTCTTCTAAGCTTCTTCAAGTTTCCCCTGTGGTGGTTTATTTTTTATATTTTATATTGCCATTTATATTTTACAACAAGTTCCTTCTGTGGCTCTGGCAGTGTTTGGACACAGGTAACTATGCTCTTTTAGCCTGATCTCCTGTTTGTCTTAAGATGGCACTAAACAGATCTGTTCCATAGCCTTCCTCAGCACTGAAGTCAGACTGGCACACCCATAGCTCCCCAGATCTTCCTTCCTGCCCTTCTTGTAAAATCAACCTTATAGATAATGACAAAAGATTGCCAAATACAAATGTCAGTAGTAAGTGTAATTTTCTGCAGGAGTAATACCAAGGAGTACTCCCATTTTTGTAGTAGGGAATGACTCATTTCCTCACCTCATCTACTTCCTAAGTGCCTACACCAAAGTGGGAACTACTAGGGACAAACTATCTCATTGTTATCAACCTGAGCATAAAATACATATCCAGATGGGGTGGAAAAGGACATGAATCTCTTTATCCAGCCACTTGGGGTCTGTGAAGAACAAGTTCCCGACGTTACATATTTTGAGAAAGAAATTACTTGGTTTATTTCTGGTGTAATAAATTATCAAAATCTTTTGACCTCTCTGCAGTCTTAGCTATGATCTTCATGAAGCAATGCTTTTAAATTTAATTTTCTATCTTCATTTAAACATTCTTGTAGTGTATAGATCATTTTAGCTTCTTAAAAGTTCATTTGTGTTTTAATAATCCCTATTAGTTCTTGGCATCTCTGTAGCAAAATCATGCTGTGAAATCTTAATTCTTATGCTATTATGAAAAGCTTGTTTCGTTCACTTAAAAAAATCTCATTTTGTTTCTTTATAAATGTTTTTTGATTTAATCACTGAAAGATCTCCAGGCAGATTATATCAAATTGCCTTACTCTTCTCACTAACAAAGGCAAAGAATGACTAAAATGGGACACTATTTATTTATATTATTTCCTATGAAAAAACATTTAACACCTTCAAAACAGAATTAAGGGAAAAAGCAATGGAGCGAATGATGTTAGAAAAATATGTACACTAAAACTACATTACATAAAGTTTAATGATACAAGCTTGTTATTTGATGCATTTTAAAGAGTATTCTGTCAAGCTTTCAGCTGGAGGAACTGTGCTGAATCTGTGTTCTGTTCAATGCATCAGATATTAAGAACAGTTCACAGCACACAAAGAAATTGAAAAAAAAAAATATATTCAGAACTCAAGATAACATTCTTTCAATCAAATTTGTATATTGGCTTCTTATCAGAAACATATATATCATTCTACATGATCTTAAACTTTGTGCAAATAAAATCTTGCAGTAAAATATACAATAAAAATAAAACTTATTAAAAGATCAGTCAGCAAATATTTTGATCAATAGATCAAAGTTAGGAAAGGAAATTATGTATGAGTCTCTTCCAGTTACAAATGGATTTCCCAGAAAAAAATTTTGTAAGCAGTTACATTCCTATAAGAAGTACTCTAAATTCACATGATCTAAAATCACAACCTAAAGTAAAAAACAAGTCAGGTATGCTAATGTTGAGTTCTTCACTAAATAAACATTTTAAAGCTCATGAAATGCTGAAACTTTACTTCCTAAATCATGCTTTAGGATGCATGAAGCAGTTTTTCATTAGTTGTGTTGTATTCTACCTGCGGTGTAATGTTTCTATCACAGTAGTGGGAAATAAATGAAAGATAAAGTCGCAACATTAGCATTCTGTTAAAAAAAATAAAGGGCAGTGTCTGAAAAAGCTGTTTTCTTACTGTTAAAAAATCTGAAATGAATATTTGCCATTTTTATTAGGGAGACTCTATGTATGGAGGTTTGGTTTAATTTATTATTTGTATCTTTTCTATCTTGAGGAGACCACACGAGCTTGATCAGGGACTAACATGCCCTTGTCATAAGAATAGCAGAATTAATTATAAGGAAGATAGTACTTATCAAAAATTTTAAGGTTGAACAAAATGAATAAAACAACTGAAAATAGGCAAGAGACAAAAAAAAAAAAAAAAAAAAAAAGGAACAAAATAAAGAGCATATCTTGCCCTGGTAAGAGTCATAAAGTATATTAGAATATGAATACTCAGTTTCACTGATATTGAAACTGGAAATTTGAATTGGGATTAATCTCAATTGATAGCACTGTTAGAAGAGATATTGAACTTAGGGACCTAAAAACTAGCAAGACTCTGATAATCAAGGTCTTGCTCATTATCAACAGAACAAGTGGGATCATCAGCTTTGAGGGTTGAGTCATACCATCTCTCAATTTCTTTTTCCTGCTTTTTTTTTCCTCATAAACCATAAAGAATTTCTGTGATTAGTTTTCTTTTTAAGATTTTAACTTTTAAATAGCTATTGATAAAGGCAATTTATCTTATCCTTTTTCATTTCTTGATTAATTATCCTTTAACTGGCTACTTTTACTGGTGCGCTAATTGCATTACATTTATTTTAAGAGAATTTCAAAACCATAGAAGAAATTAATCTCTGGAGGTCAATAAGATCCAGTTTGACTGTAATCCAAATGTTGTCCTGCTTTGTCATCTTAGTACCAATATCCTATTTTATTTGTTTCCTATTGTAGCTTGTATTTTTAGGTTTTGTTTTGCTTTTATTTATTTATTTTATTTTATTTTTATTTTTATTTTAAGGGTTTTGGGGGGTTTTTGTTTGTTTTTTTGCTGTTGTTTGGGTTTGTTTTTGTTTTTGTTTTGTTTTTTACTGGTTTGGTTTTGGTTTGGTGTGGTTTAGTTTGTTTGTGGTTTTTGTTCTTTACTTTAATTGTTGTTTGTATTGGATGCAGGGGTGTGGAGTGAGAGAACATCTGGGTAAGCATCAGGAATCCAGTCAAGGTTAATCCAAAACAATGCTAAAAAGAAAAGAGAAAAAATAGGAACTACTAAAACATTTATTTGTTCTCTTTACTTTTCTTTCTTGCTTTTCTTTTTTTTTTTTTTTTGTTCTTTCTTGAGGATCTACTTAAAGAAATCAAGATAGATAAATTAAATTGAGCTATTCTTATATTAGCCTAATTGTTAACTTAGAAAAATAGAAAAGAAATTACTTAGCAATGTATATGTAGTGTGAAGTTTCAAACCTTCGGTTCAGGCTCTGAGCCTAAATTAATTTAATTGCAACCTTGGACAACCTTTGGTTTTTACAAGTTTTCTCAATGGTTCACTCTTTGAAGCTATACTATTATTTAAGTGTGTTTGCAATGTTCTTTGAAATAAGTAACTTTTATAGACCCTACTGGACAGAATGAAACATAATGCTGCATAATGTTACATGGGTATACTTTATTACAACCCACTCCTCAAAGTACAGAATCAGTATTATATTCTCTGAGAAATACTTCAAGGTAATGTAAAGTTCAAACCAGGTTGTAACTTACAGGCCGGCAACTTCATTAGTTTGCTTGCTGCAAATGCCATACTCTTTAACCATGATATATCAATAATATAGTTATTTTCCTCCAAATGCCCAAGGATTTTCTTGGTTTGCTTTTTATTTGTTCTGTGCTATTTAGGAGAATTAAGAGAAGAAAAAGCATAAAGAAGAAATTTACCTGGCTGCATTCCTAATCTCTGCATTTGTAAAAAATAAGTGAATAAGAAAAATAATGTATATCATCAGTGCATATAAAATCTAAATATCATCTGTCTTGGTATAATTCACAACATTTGGGCTAACGAAATGTGATATCAAGGATTCAGCATGTGTGCAATTTAATTTAATAAGGGCCATACTGACTCAGATCTAAACTGTTATTCTGAGAAATCTCACAAAATACTTCCTCAGAAACATACAGGAAGCATAAACTTCAGCACCATGTAAGCTCCTTGTTGGCAGTTACAGTGTACAACTTTGGAAAAATACAGATTTAAGAAGGGCAGTTGTTTATATTTAGATTCAACTTGATATATTGATCAAAGTGTTTTAAAATGTAAAATTTGCCTTAGAACTAAGTAGAATGCAGAGATAAGAAAAATGTAAATTCAATAATTTAAAGGTCAAACCCATTATATGGCAGCAATCTGAATGTCAAATCTACCTTTTCCTCAAGTTTTTCCTATCTTTCTCCTCCTAATTGTGTTTGTCCAGTCCTTAATTTTGTTTATTGCAATATGATTTCTCCATGGTTTGTTATTTTCCATCTTCTATCACTTTCTTGCAGCAGTATAAAGACAATAAAATTTCTCTTTTTCAGTTTATAATCCTTCTCCTCATTTTTTTTCCATGTTTCTTTCAGGGATGGGAAGCACAATCTAAACAGAATACAGTTAGGTATTTCTTTGCCTTTCCTGGAGTCATCCAAGGTATTTTTCATTTTTAATCTCTGTTCTCATTAGTACATATATTGAGTAGCTTATCTCCTCATTTCTCCTTTACTTGTTTAATAATTTTCCTTATTTTTCCCATTGTTGCAGATTTTTTATTTTCCTTCACTTTTCTTGATCAAAAAAAGAAAATTCCAAGTCCTGCAGGTGAGACAGACTTACTTGCACCAGTACAGACCAAGCACAGATGTCCTGTTGTGTTGTGAGTCAGATGTGAGTCAGCAATGCATCCTTTTGGTGGTAATACACAGAGATAGATTTTTAAAATGAATATGTTGCAGATCAAGTAAATGTCTGAACATCAGGACAGGTCTTTCTTGCTGCGAGGGTGACTGAAAACAGCTGTTTGTGAAGTTTCCTTCCTTGCAGTTATTGAAAAGCCATCTGAACATGGTCCTGGGTGGACAGCTCTAGGTGACTTTTCTTAAGTAGGAATTTAAACCAGGTGACCCTTTAGAAGTCCCTTCAAGCCTCAATAGTTTTGTGTTTCTATGGTTTTAGTCTCAAAACCAGGGCAGTAAGAACTTTTATAACTTTTTATGTGTAAAACAGTGTAAATGGAGGGATAAAACCCCCACATTATTTGTAGTTGTTTGTCTTGATAGGAAGACGTATCTGACTAGTTGAAGCTGGAGGTATATTGCTGGTGAGAATGGAGACTTGTAGCCAGATAAAAAAAGTTGGAATGTCAAGGAAGTTATGATCATCAAGGAATGCAGGTATATTTTGAAAAAAATGCACTGAATTTTCCAATTGCGGTTCTGTACCTGAAACAACCAAGATTTCACTACCAGTGTGAGATTTATAAATATATTCTCTCCATTTCTGCATTTCTCAGGTCAACTTTCAGTCAGTTATTTTTCATTCAGGAAATAATTTCCTCCCAAGCCAAGAAAGTGTTGGGTAATGACATATATATCTTTCTTTTAATCTCACATTTCTTTCTGAATGGAAATATTGAATGCAGTTCAAGTCAACATACACACTGAATTCAAACTAATGTCTGTAAAATGTGGATTGTCAGGAGATGAGAAAAGTGTGGGAAAACAAAGTTCAAAGCAGTGTCAAAGAATTGGTTGAATTTATGTTGGAACTCATAGTATACCATGGTATATACATAAAGGACCTGGGCTGAAGCACTTCCCAGTTGTCTTGCTGAAGACATTGATTAAACCTGCAAGTGCACTTTCTTTTGGAAAACAACCTCTGAGAGCCATTGGGAAGAAGCGTTTGGAAAGGAACCATACTGTACCCTGCCTGGTGATGAGAGAACAAAAACTTTAAGGCACAGAAAAAATGAACACAATTTTCCCACAGTATGAAATCAAATCATTACTAAAAAGAAATAAAAAGTCAATATTAATGTTTTCATTTGAACTGGACAGATTTCTTAAATGAGCTAGCAATCACAATATCAAATATTGCTGAGGGATTCACAAACTTAAAACTTGATGAGTGTCCTTTGTTTATTGACAGTATTACTCATCTTTCAATATCATTAACCTTTCTTCTATGAACTCTGATCATGCTGAGTCCTAAGAATTAGCTTCAGTAGTAGAAGTATGTTAACTCATCACTTTGCTTATAGTTAAGCAGTTTTTCAACTAGTATTACTTAGATTTCTCAGGACCTTCAATGATGGATGAACTGTGTCATGTTAAAATCATGAAGTGAATAGAATGAGAGTTTTAGTATCTTGGAAAGTGGTACAACTTCTCCATATATGCCTCACCTCACTGAAAATAACATTTGTTGAGATTTTTTTTTAAATCGTGGCTTTTTTTGTTGCATTCTTTTTTTTTTAAAGAAAGGTAATTTGTATTTATCATATGGTTACTGCTAACTAAATATATGTCTGAAGCATGGTCAGATCTCAATGTTTTTCTGAAGTCCTTTATATCTCTGTACTTGCCTGGATTAAATGGAGGATGCCTGCTGAATCATAAAGCAAAACAATTACATTTCTATCCTATCCATTCCTTCCTCATATAAGCTCTCTTCCTCTGTGTTCTCAGAAAGAATGAGAAAGATGAGTAAAAGATTTCTGACAAATCATCAGTTAAATCTACCACTGAATAAAAAGTAAAAAAACCCTTATGTTAAAATTGTCATGTATTCCAACATGTTGCATAAACATTTTTTTAAACTGGCTTTATTATTGTTTTGTTTTAGTTGTTGCTTTTTAATTCCAATTTATTCTAATTGGCCAGAGTGACACCATTCTGAAAATTGCCCTTGACTACCATTATTTTCTTGGCAAGATAGGTGTTCTTGCACAGTGTGCAGCAGAGCAAAAGATGCAATTCCAAGGCGAATTTCAAGTGGCTAATTCCATGATTTAAAAGGCAAAGGAGGAATTGCATCAAATGAAATGGTGACAAAATGAAGTTTTGTTTGCAAGATAGAGTGGAAGTATAATAGAATACAGAGCAGCCAAAGGCACATACTGAATTCACAAAGAAATGTATTATTTTATGAGAAAATTATAGTTCTTTGTATTCTCAGCAAGTAATGGTGCTAATTGATATGAATTAACAAGAAATTAAAGTAGGTGCCATGGAAATTCTTTTTATTTCACATCTCTGTTCCCGTGCTTGTCATGTATTCTGTTAACTGCAAAGATCTCCTTTCATGTAGCAGTTCAGACTGTACAAAAGGTTCAAAGTCCTGCTTTGCAAGTAATTGTCAAATATTTGTCAAAAATCTACTGATGTGTATTTTCTGGAATTAGGCAACACACATAGAACTAAACCCCTGATGACATTCTGCATTTTTTCAAGGAAGGCTATTTTTAACAAAGATTTGAAATGGAAACTTTTTTTGAACATTATCTCCTTAATGTTTATTGAATTCCCCAATGGCACTATTCCTCCTCCCTTTCTGTCAGTGCATCACATAGCCCTTCTTTGCTGTTCATTGCCAGTAGCTGATGGTGCCTTGGTTTGTCACTCCAGTCTAGTAAAAAAAAAAACCCAAACAAAACCTTTGTCACGTGGTAAACTAGGGATAGCATGGAAAGGAGGGAGGATACATTTCAAAAGGGCATGAAAAGATAGGCAAGAAGCATAAATGAAACCATACATCCAGAAGCACAAAGTTCTGATACAATCTAAACTTCCATCATGCTCTCATGCACCTATACATTTAAAACAGACTAATATAGCACTAAAATATTATATGAAAAAGGGATAGTACTTCTAATACCTTTTTCATAGAGGAAAATAAGAGTTTGGACGCAAAATACGAAGGTACAAGGTCACCTGTAGAAATTTTTCTTATTCATATGTCGTCTTGCAGCCTAGCTTTTTGGGACAAGTTCTACAAGCCATATTGACAAAAATCTGATTCTGAATATCCGGGCCAGGAGCTGTTGTCATAGGCATTTCCAAATTACTGTATGTACAAAGCATTGAATTAATTTGGCATAATATATTTTTGGCATGTGACTTCATAAAATGTAGCATAATGTCATGAAACCTACCAGCCTGAATTTCACTGTTTGCAAAGGTGACAGTCTCATGGGAGTATTTTCAGCTCTGAATGCATGCAATTTGCCTTGAAAGTAAACTGCTGGCTCTTACTAATGAAACTTGTTCTCTATCCCACTTTTTCAATAGTGAAACCTGATAAGCTGGAGATTTTTTCTTTTCTTTCTTTCTTTCTTTTTTTTTTTTTTTTTTCATTTAGATCATACTTTCCTCACAACTTAATAAGAAAGAAGCAATTAAGAATGTCCCATCAAAACTCTCAACACCCACATAAAAATTCTGGAAAAGAATCTGAAATAACTGCAGTTCAATAACAGCTAGCTTTAAAATACCAAAAGAATACATGTATATATATCTCTCTCTATATATATTTACATGTCCATGCAAATGTGTGCTTTTTCCCCTCTATGGATTTGCTGAAGTACTTAAAGCATAACAATTTTTATTAAATAAATGACTGAGGACAATGATTAAAAAAAGAATTTTGTTTATTTTTGAGCATTGTTTATAGTGCTAAAAATTACCCTTTCAAGATGGTGATTTCAACAATATCAGCCCTGTAATCTGAAAACCAATTTTGCAACTGATGAGCTACTTAAGATGGTGACTCCATGACCACTGTTCAAAAGCAATAGTTTAATTAACTGAAGTATTAAATTTCACACCAGTTCTTCTGTAAAACTTTATATAAAAAATATCATTCCTGAGACAGATATGTATATAGTTGTTCAACTCAAGAAAATGAATGTTTTCTCCAGAAGGACTATCAAGTTAATATCAAACTTTTATAAATTGTTTTATATTTTAATTATTGTTTAGTCTAATACTATTAATGTTATAAAATTATATCAGAAAGTGTATTTTGAAGAATCATACTATTTTCTATAATTCCAGGAAATAACATCATCAAAGCAAATTTTTTTACCATCTCAATTTGAAGTGACAAATATTGCATTTCGAGGAAGCAAAATTGCACCACTTAATGGTATTGTTTCACATTATTTTTCATATTAGGAAAAATCTAATATTCTATACATCATATTTTTTTACCATATTCTAACATTGTAAAATAAAATGCAAATCATTCATAATTTAAAATCAGACAAATACTGAAGCAATGACATTTTTTTAAAGAATGGTTATTTTGTTTTCCTACTAACTAAATTGTATACTTGCCTTCTTCTAAACTATACTGGTGCCAAGACTTGAAAAGTGTCAAGGTGAATCATATTTTCTTTCATAGTTTGTATCATGTTAAACAATGGGGCTCATAGTCATTGCTTTTTTTTTTTTTTTACTATTGCTGTTATGGTGAATGGGGAGTAACCACACATGACAAAATTATGACCTTTACAAGAATAGAAAAAGGGAGGAAAAGACATACCTGCTCAACAGTCTTACACAAGTCAACAATTTAATATCATTCTATGGCACGTTATGGTTTATGTTAGTAATAGTCTAATTAGGTCCACTTCCTATTCATTGCCAAGGTTTTCATGTGTCTCTTAAGAATTTTTTTGTTACACATTATAATAAACTGCCTCAAAGGGCATGTACAGACGTTCAGTGAACAACAGAAGAAAGCAAAAGCTAATGAGAGAGTAATAAAGGCTGCTTCATTTTTCACAGCAAAGGTAAGTGTTGATACCTTGATCCCATATGGCACACTACCCATTTCCCTCAATGGGAAATGGGTAGTTTGCCTGCATTGTATTGAAGATCAAGAAGCCAAGAGAAGCCCACATCGAAGATGTACATTAAAGAAAATAATATAAAATTTAAAGTATTTATAGACTGTGGGATTGTCAAGGCCAAAGAAGAAGAACAGTTACTGCAAATGAAGTACTTGATGATTTTAGCTGTATGAAAGTAGAGTATCTTACAATTGTTACAAATGTAGAACATGTAATGAATGCAGAAAGTGTAGACTCATGTGAAATGTGTAAATCCAGAATAAGAGTTAGCTCATATATTTTTTAAGAGTATCCAAGCTTTTTGTGAGATGAATTACAGTTCTTTGCAGTTATTAGAACTGCAGTGGGAATTAGTGCTTGTTCTATACATGCAACATCCAAAAGTTACAATATATCCCACAGGATGATGGTTTTGCTGGATTAGAAGTTTTAACATTTTTTGAAAATATAAAAATCTACTTTCTAAAGATCAAAAACATCAAGACAAAGCACTCTTTGTTGAACTTGTAATGTAAATGAAACTCTTCAGTGAGCTCCCTACAGGGAGAGTCTGCCATCTTGTTTTTGACCTGACAGACACATGGAACTAAGTTGAGGTTGTGCACACCTTTTTTGTGGGTAAAACACCTTCTTTTTTGTATACTTTTGCTATCAACCTCATTGCTTTTAGGTTTCAGTAAATAGCTACCTCAACCCATAGTCTCTGCTTTTGTCCCTCTGTTATCAAAAAGAGTGGGAGTGGCCTTTTTGAAGTTAAATTTCCAGCTGATGTTAAACCCACCACAATGTGTAATTGCTAAAGGACCCAGGTATTTAAAAAGAAAGAAGATATTTAAAAAGAAAAAGAAGATATAAAAATTAGAGTGTCTGCTCATTCTAAACAAACAGGCAGTGGGGGGGAAGAAATAATAAGAAGAAACACAATAGATGGAAAGCTATGCCAGAGACAGGATGAAGCACCCAACCTTCGACCTACTCTAAAAATTATACTGATTCACTGAATGTATATGTTACCCATTATTTATTGTTTAAAGACAAGGTTAGCCATTCAATTGTATATAGAATATTATACATAAGTTTACAACCCCTTCTAAATGGTATTTTTCCAGGTAATACTGATGCCTTTCTCCTGGTGTTAGGAAAATGAAGCTAGACACAGTTAAAGGGGTTGGGGTCTTTACCTCAGTATTTTAATCAGGATCCTGTTTGATGCATCAACTTCACCCAGGTGACGCGTGGCAAAATGCACACACCCCGTCAATCATACACACCAGTTATAGACTTTACACATTAGCATATCTAACAAAGGGGCCCAATAATGACGTTGGGGTGGACTATCCCCTAGTTTACAGAATCCTCCTGCCAGGAGACCTTGGGTTCCTGAGATAGTAGGAATGTTTGGTCTCCCTGGCTCTGCAGTTCTGGGGTGTTTAGTCTCAGACCTGCAGAACACTTACAAAACACTAAGCACTAAACTTAGTAAAAGGTTGCAAGTATGCATACTGCTAATACTTGTGGATACAGAGAACTGTGTAAAAGGTATATAAAAGAAAAGACAAAAATCATTCCGGCATCAATACCTGTAGGCACATTGTCATTATTACTCAGAAGACATAGAAATATGAGACACTTTCATTTTTAACTGTGGCTATCAAAAAGAAGGATCCTTTCCTCTGTGTGTTGCAAACAAAAAGCCAGTTGAGCCCTAAAGAGGCTGAAGAGGAAGAAGGAGAGGATAATAGAATGGACCAAATGGCTGTCTGTTTCTATGAGTAGATCAGGGAAGAAGGAAATGGAGTATAGTTGGGAAAAAGAGAAAAGCTCAGGTTTTCAGACGCTGAGCCTTGACAATTAAAAGGGCAATCCAGATAATGTATCAGAAAGTAGGGTATGAAAATTAAATCAAGGCTGAGGAAAGAGATTTGTGAGTGTCTTTGTAGATGACATACAACTTAATATGGTGATAAAGCAGACAGAACTCAAAATGAAGGACAAGATCTTCATAAAAGAGAGACAAGTGGAAAAGGATAGCCAAAGGATATTTGGAAGGAGGAGGTGGAAAGGATGGGGGGAAATAGGGAAACAGAAGCTAATTAATGTTTCTAGTGCTCTGCTAAGACACTTTTGTTGGCTAGTGTATACTATTTGAATGAAATCCAGTTTTAACAGCCTGGAATTCACAGGTTTATCAAATTAATGAATATAGTATTGACATAAATCTGGACAAGAAAAACTATTGTCAGGGAAGGCTGAGTTGGCAAGATGGGAATAGCTGCTACTTCTGTCTAAAAATAATAAGTTTGTAAAATCTTGGTTTTCTTGTTATTTTGTTGTTGTTGTTGTTGTTTTAGCATATATAGCTATCATCTCATTGATATTTCCAGTTTCTGCTGCCATGTGCTGACCACTGCTGGGTGGATTCACTTATGTTATGTGCTCTGCCAGATACTAAGTGGTTGCTCCTATTTTGTGCACTTGTTGCAGTTTGAAACTGAATTGATAGCATGGAGATTAACTAGACTTGGCTGCCAAAACACATTCAGTCACAGATACATTTGATGTGTACATGACCTCTCTGCTTCACATCACTCATGGGGAAGATACAGTTGGCTGAAATTCCCACAGTGCCTGGCAACTGGATGTTGCTGTCACCATGGCAATCACTTTATCATTAGCTGGCTAGTTATAGGGAGCCATTTAAGCATAAACAGAGTTTAACCAGGCCCAGCCCTCTGCCAAAATACTGCTGTGGCCTGTCTCATGCTGCATGTCTGCCAAGGCCAGGGCTCTGTCCTGGTATGGTATTGATCATTTGTCTTCATGTCTCTCTCCTATTCAGCTTTTTTATATCTCGCCCATTTATAATACCCGCTGTCTAAAACTACTGTGTTATCCCTGAACAAGGAAAACCGATCCTGACCTGAGGTGCTAGCACAACATAAAAATAAATCAGTAACAGTGCAGTGATTGTAGGATCCAGAGGAGGGCTACAAAGATGATCAGAGGGCTGAAGCACCCCTCCTATGAAGTTAGGCTGAGAAAGTTGGGGTTATTCAGCCTGAAGATGAGAAGGCTCCAGGGAGACAACATTGTGGCCTTTTAGTACTTGAAGCAGGCCTGTAGGAAAGATGGGGACAAGTTTGAGCAGGAAATGTTGTGATAGAAGAGGGGGCAATGGTTATAAATCAAAGAATATCAATTTAGATTAGTTATAAAGAAGTTGGGGGTTTTTGCAATGATACTGGTAAAACACTGGCACATATTTCCCAAAGAAATGTGGATGCCCCATCCCTGGAAACTTTCAAGATCAGGTTGGATGCAGCTCTAAGCCAACTGATCTAATTAAAGATGTCCCTGCTCACTGCAGGAGTGGGGGTTACTTTATGACCTTTAAAGGTCCTTTATATCCAAGCTAGTTATGATCTTCAAGGAGAATTCTCTTCAGTATTGGAGTTCATAGAGGCATCTAATTTTACAGCGTAATTCAGTGCATTCTGCTCTTCATTGTTTTTATCCTTATTCCATTGCTGGATTGCACAAAACATAAGTTCAAACATTTTAGAAAAATGGCATGTGAGGAGGTGGGATTTTTCCCTGTTAATACAAGGATATTAGATTCCTCCCATTAAATATTATTAGAGTTTCACCAAGGATACTGATTTGCCATTAATCACTGACCAAAGTTTAAACATAATCAAACAAAACTTGTATTTAGTAGTATTTCTTGTGGCTTTGGACATTTTCAAATATGATAAGAAATAGAGGAATATGGACCTTCAAGTGCTGACAAAGCTTCAGCAAGCAAGGAAGCAAATAGTCAAGGTACAGTTTTTGATAAAGATAGCTTGGTCTTTTGATACTACTGGGATCAATTCTCATAAAGGCCAAAATGACTTTTCAATTCCTGGAAGAGCCTTGAGGGGCTCAGATTTACATCCTGCTAGTAAGGAGATACTAAAAACTGAGTTGTCAGTGTTTATTGTTTTTCCTCCAAGTCACTTACAAAGAGCTCTGAAAAAAGTGAAATTTAGAGTCCCATAAAACATTATAGGGCTTCCACCTTTAAATATTCAAATTAGATATGTAGAAGCATGAGTTCCTAGTTTAATTAAAAGAGGAACTTCTATACTTGGTGATGCAGTTCATCCCTTTGTGGTTTCTCTTTTTTTTCAACTGTATAGAAACTTGGATATTTTCATTCCTCAATTGGATTCAATGGGGTGAAATTGACCTGTAAGGGTCTGATTTTTCAATTTTATAGGTTAATTTTCTTTATTTTTAAACTCACCTTAGATTTTAAAGGAAAGTTTAGAGAGGTAGTAGTGGTTTTACATATGCCTATGACTATATATTATTTCAAGCAAAAAGATATATTTTTCCTGTTAAAAGTTTGTAATGGGAGTCATATTCCTGTCTTTTCTCCTTATAGTTTTTAAGCTCTAATCTTAAAATTCTTAGCAGTCCCTTTGTTTCAATTATTGTTTTAATTGCATTTCTACTTAAATCAGCATGAGAACTTAGGATAGCAATGAATGTGTTTCAAAACTAATCACCTAAAGTCACACCTAAATTTAAAGCTCTTTAAAACCATTATTAAGAGAGCTTATGAAGAAAAAAAAAAAAAAAAAAAAGAAAAACCTTCTAAAATTACTGCTGAGGAGACTTGTAAAGATCATGCTGAGTGATAGGTCAAAAAGCCCAATCCATTGACAACTGCTGGAGTTAGGAAATTCACTTATCCTGGTAGGCAGCTACTTCTCTTCACTCACCCTTTTGACACTGTTCTTTTATGTCATTTGGACATATTCAGTAAGGTGATACAAGGGGTAGACTTTTCCTGTGCTTATCTGGAAGCAGTGGAGGTATGGAGACTTGTTACTGCTTAATAGGCTACTTGCACTCAGCATCATCTAAAGCGACGTGTGGGGTGAAAAGGGAGGTGTACCAACTAGATAAATTCTGTTTAGAATCCTTGACTTGACTGGTAAGCCACTGCAAATACCTGATAGCAATCTGAATTCAGGTGAGAATCCATGCAAAGAATCAGTAGCCTAATGGCTAGCAACACATGTTCAAAAGTTGAGAAAACTTGCCCATGGTAATTTTTAGAGATAAAGAAAGAAGAGTAATCTAAGCTCTGGATACATCTGACTTTTTACTGTAGGCAGGGTCAAAATGAGCATATATATTCATGCAAGCATAATTGATATAAAACTTTGTAGGAAGACTAATCCAAGGTTAAGGTTTAGACATCATGTATTCATGTCTCTCCTTTGAATTTAGTGGAGATAGTGAGATTAACTGTGTAATGTGCTAAAGAACTGAGGCCTAATATAGTTATATAATTTAATAGCTCATAATCATTGACCTAAATGTGCTTTCAGTTAGCCCATATTTTCATGTTGCTACTGATTTTGTCCAAGTACTCGCAGGTGCCTATGTGGCTGCACATCTTTTATGTGTACTGGACCACAACCTATCAAGAGACTGGGTTTGCTTACAGCTGTAGCAGTGCTCAAAAGGTTCATTAAACCTCCAAACAAAAAAGGTTTTTAAAAAAAAAAGAAAAAAAAGGAAAAAAAAAAAGAAAGAGAAAAAAAGAGAACTTTCCTAAATAGGGAGATAGACAGATATTATAGAAGTGAGATTTGGAGGTAGATTTTGCAGCTACAGAGCTGGTAGGTAGTGTGTCCTCTATTTTGTGATATACATAATCAGCAGCACAGGACCTGGAAGGTGTTCTCATCTCACATTGCTTTAAAACTGTATTATCTGTCCAACTGTATTCAACAATTGCAGTGTTAATTGAGCTCAAAGTGGACAAGCTCATCTAATGTTTCATTAAAGAATTAACTTTTCCAATTAAAGTTTATCTTTATTTAACTCATTTATATAGACATCATCCTAAAGCAAAGAACAATTTTATCACTGTTAGAGGTTTCTGAAGCACAATCATGATGAGCTTATGCAGTGTCACAGTTACTGACATAAAACTATCATAACAAAATTAATTTGACAGATTTAAGGGAAAAAAACCCATCAGTATTTGTATAATGAGATAATCAACAGTCAACTTACAAATGTAGTCACTATAATGTTGATCTTATAAGTCGTTGTCTAGAAAGCCAAGTATATATAAATGGAATTTTGTTACAGAGCACATACCTTTTGAACCTTTGTTAAAAACCTGGAGATCTACGCTATTCTGCATTTATGCTACTGATAATTAAGTACACATGGATGAAACACTTTTGACTTATCATTTTCATAAAATCTTCACCTTTCACAATTAAAGAGCAAATGACAGTGGTGCTACCTGTAAATCTCTGAGTAATAAGCCACAAAATGCAAACTGTAGGCCACAAATATTGCTTTAGTTGTTATGTAAAAGATTGCAAGGCTCTAAGCTATACCAAATAAAGGATTTACACAGTGAAATGTGCTTTATCTTATTTATTTATCTTTGGCACATGCAAGAGCATGAAATTTAGCAGACAGTGATGTATTTTGGAGAATCCAGGTGAGAACAGTGAAACTGAGCACTTACAGTAGAAGTGCTCTATTCTGAAATCCTTAGCTATCTGTCTTTATATTGCCCCATCACAATAACATCTGAATGCCATAGAACACTTAGCTGTATAATATCCTTGTGAAGTGTTCAATAGTCTCATTTTCAAGCTGGATGCAAACAAGAGATGAAAAAATAACTTCTTTTTTGTCTTAGATTACTTAACCAAAATATGGCAGTTGGTTATATTGAATTTTTATCTCCTACCACTACATTTTGTTACTTAACTGGAAGTTTATTCTTCCTGATACTGTTATTTATAATTAATATAGAACAAAGCATAAGTTAGATAATTGAAAGTGAGGCTGCTTTTTCAGTCTGTAGAAAGGTTAAATAAAGTATTCTTGCAGCAGGTTCAACAGCTATAACTTTGGATCTGCTATAGATCTGTTAAAAGTGGCTCTCAACTTCATTAATGTGGGTAACAGCCAAATCCTGTCTTTAGTAGCTCAATGTCTAACTTAGAAACAGAAATTACAACTGAATCAGAAGAGATGGAGCTTGGAAAAATTTCCCATCTCCCCCAGTTTTCTGTTTTGTTATCTTTTTCGCTTCTGAAACACTTTGAAAATTCTTTATTATTCTGAGAATCGTCTTTGGTTTTGCTAACACATTCATTTTTCTTTCAGATTCCCTCTCACCTTTCATTTTTCATCCAGGTGTTCTGCATTTCAATACAAAGAAATCTTCAGCTTTTCTGACACCATTTTTGAAAGTTTCAAAAAAATCCAAACATTTGTAAAGACCTAGCATTTTCCCTGGGTGGCAATTCTTCCAGTTACAGATCATGACATTAAAATTCACCTTTGTTTTGACAAACTGTTGTGGTTTAACCTCAGCCAGCAGCTAAGGATACTGGCACTCCTCAATTTCTCTGAGTAGGATAGGGGAGAGAATCAGAAAAGTGAGAAAACTCATAGTCTGCCATAACAATCATCTTTGCACCCCTGCACTGGATCCACTCCAGGAGCTCCATGCCTCCGCTGTACTGAGGAGCCCAGAACTGACACAGCACTCCACATGTGGCTTTCCATGGCAAGTTAGAAGGGTAGGATTCCCTTCCTTGACCTGCTGGCAATGCTCTTCTTAAGGTGCCATGGAGGACCTTTGTCCTTCTTGGGCCCCAGGGCACATTGGTGGCTCATAAACAGATTGTTGTCCACCAGGACTACCAGTCCTTCACCACAGAGGTATTTTACAGCAGCTTGGCTCCCAGTCTGTACTTACAAACAAAGCATTAATACAGAACAAAACACTAAACCAGAATAAAATAATAAAAAGAGGATTATTTTCATTCTGGACATCTAAAATTTAGGTATCTAAATCTGGACTATTGCCCTAGACTTCATATATCATGCTGAATAAACAGTAAGAACAGCAGCAGAGCTTTTATCCACCTGCTTTTGATTTCAGTGGGCTATGAGTTGTACCTTGAGAATACCTACTTTGCTGTAGTGAAAGGAGATTATTTTGAAAAGTAAACTCAATATTTGGAGTCATACATTTAGGTGACTAAGACAAAGGGTTGTATGTCAACCTAAATTTGAATTTCACTCTGAGAATGGGTCAATGTCCTCGATGAATATTTTTGTGTATATTAGCAATTCCTGCAGTGAACCTCTTCTCTAAATCTTTCCTCAATAGAGCAAAAGCAAATTTAAATAAACAAACAAACCAACAAAAAGTAAACCGAAAACAAAATCATAGAAGTCTTGTAGGTAATTAATGGTGAGAAATACTGTGTGTATCTCATACAATGAAAAATCAACCAATCTGTCAAAGTTTGGTTACCGAGTCCCACATTCACTTAGCAAGGTTTAGAAATTTGGCTGATGCTCCTTAAAGCTTAATGTAAGTGCTCCATTTTTCTCTTGTAATTTTCTATATATGACTGAAACTCCTTGTTTTGCAGTCCTGTTAACACAAAGTCAAAAGAGAAAAGAAAAAGTCTTCCTATGTTATTCAGATCAGCTAAACTCTTAAGAAATTTTCTAGATGAGCCCTTTTCTCTTTCTACTGACTACAGAAAGAGATAAGGAAACTGCAGTCTCAGCTTATATTTAGTCACATGTTCCTTTTTTTGTAGGTGTATAGAAGTTAGATTTTAGATCTGAGATAATCAATCCAGAGTCCTTCTCTAGCCACTGTAGCACTGTATGTCCCTCCTTTGATGGAATTAATTTTATACTAAAAAAGGAAATCTAAAATACTTGTGACAGATCAGTCTCTCAACATGCCTTTTACTTGTCACTGAATGAGGGAAGCCTATGGTGACTAACCTAAAATACTGTTCATATAGAATAGTGCATTAAATTAATTGACCTTCTGTTATGTGAGTATATTAATGTAAGATAAATTTCCACATTGCACCTGGCTGGAGTTAACTTTACCCTCTGACACCATATAGTTCTGTGCTTTGGAATTGTACCCAGAAAGGTGTTGATAACACTCCAGTCTTTTGTCTACTGCTGAGCAGAGCTGGCACAGCATCAAGACTTTCTCCAGCCTAGGACGGATAGACTGGGAGTTAGAAAAAGGCTGGGGCAGGCCCAGTCAGGACATCCAATCCAAACTGACCAAATTGATGCTGGATAACATAATGCTTAGGAACAAGGACAAGGAAAGTAGTGGAACAAGGAGGCATTTATTACTATGACATTTGTCTTCTGAAATAACTTCTGTGTGTACTGAGGTCCTAGTCCCAGGAAGTGGCTGAACATGCCTGCTGAGGGAAGTACAGATTTTTGGGTTTTTCCTTTGCTTCCATGTGAAGATTTTGCTTTTTTTCCTAAACAGTTTTTATCTCAACCCGTGAGTTTTTCTTCTTATTTTGGAGAAAATTTACTCCAATGATGAAGAGTGACAGAGAAGCTTGGTAGGTAACAAGTGGGCAACCAAGGTCAACACCCCACAAATGCCACCCAAAATATTTTTCCAGCTTCCTTTAAAATGAATTTAAATCTCTTCACTGCCTTCAGTAATTGCCAAGTCTGGCATACAAAGCTGCACCTGCATTTTATGTGCAAAAACACATTGTGCTTGTGCTTTACCTGATAGCTGACACAATTGTAGCAGTTAGGTTGACCATATAACTGCAATTGAAGGTAATGTTATTATAATGTGTTGTCATTATTCTGTGATCTTAAGCCACATAAACATAAAAGTCACAGATTACTGAAATATTTATCCTCAGCATTTCTAGAAAAAGGGGAAAAGTGATGTATTCACTGTTTGTGTGGTAAGAGACTGAAAAGCTACATCATAACAACAAAGACAGCAACAGGTGAATTTTTTTTTAGAAAGTTGAATTAGCACTGGTTGGAGTATATAGTATGGAAATTTGTTTCCAGTAACATTTTCAGTCTGTCTGTCTTACTTTTAGATATATCATAATCAGAAGGCTGAGCTGTAGCAATGCAAACTGCTATAATAAAAGAATGAACTAAAGTGTAGCATGCTTTCATGACAAGTTTGAATTAAAATCAGTGAAAATTTGTTTTGGATTTGAAATAGGGTGTTTCTTCCTTTCTTGTTATGATCCCTTAGTTTTACATTGTTCTGTGCTACATATTTAGCTTGGAACAAAAGGAAAATGAAAACACTGTCAAGAGATATTTAAAAGTACAAAAGAATATTTCTGGCTTTCCTATCCATACAGAAACACTTCGGATAATTTGAATAAGTTTCAGATAAGCAGCCATATTTTTGGGTGCTCATTAGAGCTTGGTGAATAATTTATAACAAATAATTTAGTTGATGAATTTTAACTCTCTTCAGCTCACAAATTGTCCATGAACAGATTGTGATTTTCCTAAATTAGCTCATTATTCACAATCACCCAGTGAATAATTCCTGTGACTAATTCTCTGTAGCTAGTTTGTGGCCAGTTGCTGTAAACAGTTAACTTTCAAGCTGTTTTGGTCTGACATAAATACCATAGAATAATTCTGATTAACCAAAACGTTTGAAATCAAAGTACAAGGAATACTACTACTACTAGCAATAATAATAAAATCCTATAAGATGCCTGAACTTTCCACCCTAAGTTTCAGTTCTGTGTGCATTACTGTAATATTTAAGAGATGTTATGAAAAATAAAATTAATTTTCCTATACATCCTAAAGGATACCAATCCTTATATACTCAAAAGATCTTA
Organism: Petroica traversi; assembly: GCA_025920805.1. Lineage (NCBI taxonomy): Eukaryota > Metazoa > Chordata > Aves > Passeriformes > Petroicidae > Petroica > Petroica traversi. Next base: position 221,584 of record JAHLSL010000062.1, on the reverse strand, counting down.
AGAAGTTTCTGAAAATATTCTTTCCTTGGATGGCTTTAATTCAATGATCTCTCATTCGATATAAGTGGGGTACATCAGAAAGAATCATCATGACATTTGAAAGCAAAGGGATTATCTTGCAGTAGCAAAATTATTTTTTTAACATTTTTAAGGATGGAGTAATTTTCCAAGTTCAAATAATAACTTACATAAAATTTTTTGAGTTTTAACTGTCTGTCTTAATCTTGATCTTGGATTTTTTCATATAAGACCAATGCTGTACAAACAACCCATTTTAAGTTTTGAAAAAAAAACAACTCAGGACATAAATCACTTCTCTTGGGACTAAAAGAGGAGGGGAAGATGTATGCTTCTTATGGTCTTGTATTTTCTTTATATTCTCAATTCTCAATAAAAATATTTAAATTAAGCCTTTTTGTTTTAGGAGTACATGACTATTATTATTCTAATATTTAATTAAGTTGACAGAAAAACCTATTTTTTCATTAAATTCTTTGTTCTAATTTCCATTGTTCCTTTATAACTCTTTATTTTGATGCTTTGTCAAAATGTTGTCACATGTAAGTATTTTCTTTATGAGAAGAAATGATGAAAAATTAAGATATGTTTTAAAATGAAGCAACATTTCTCTTTATTTGTAATGAATGTTCAAGGTAAATTCTCTAAACACAGGCATAATCAAGCAAGAGGAGGCAGTTCCACAGCAAGATGTTTCTAAGCAAATAATCCATCAAAATCCCTCTTCCTTAGCTCCTTTCAGGAGCACTGATGGCTTTGATGTTTCCTTACTGCATTTCCTATTCACTTTTTTCTCCAAGACACCAAGAAAAATGATCATTTTTCAGATACTAGAACCTTAACTCGCTATATGCTTACCCTGGAGAAATGGCAGAGGTCAGAATATTTGGGTTATATTCAAATCTCTGGCTCTGTTCCCTGGATCTCAAATTAGATGTTGAATTACATGGAAAAGTTTAGTAAATGAAACCTTCTTAAATAAGTTAGCTGGAAATTACTGCATACTGCAGCAGATCTTACAGCTCTATCCAGATTTTTCCAAGGTTTGATTCCTGAATCAATCCTATATTTTATTTGACTAACAATTGCAAGATTGTCTTCAGTTCTAAGTGATATTTTGCATACAGCAGGCTCTCCAAGCATTGCAATATTTAATACAGAATCATGTAAGTATGCCAAACTGCATGTATTAATTTGAATATATTTATTGTCACATCAAACAAGTTGATATTTTACATTGGTTCATAGTTTTTACCTTCAGAAAACTCAGGCAGTGCTGCAACTTTCATGGTCATTTCTTATTACCTCAAAGTGCTTATTTGGTTTTCCTCAAAGAACCTCTAGGAATTTTTCAGTACCTAATATTGCTTCTAGTAAAAGGGATGTTTCAGCACATGTTATCAATTGGAAACCTCCATTAAGTTCTTGCACAAAGCTTTCATGAAGTCCTTTATCTTAAAAAGGATTTTTTTTTCCCAGAAACACATCTGCAATCCTAGGAAAACCCAAATCACTAAACAAACAAACAAACAAACAAGATCAGTCATTCACAAGGGCTATAAAATATTAATAAGAACTTTCCAGAAATAATGTTAAGCTAATTTTCTTGAAATAAATTATCCGAAATTTATATTTCATGTTGAATGTTTGTGTTTCATTATTATTGGTTTTCTTATCTATATTTCTATGAGATATGTTCCCTAGGTTTCTTAGCTAAAAATAATGTCTAAAATATTTTTTTTGTGATAATTTTTGTGAGGGATCTTGAATTGCAATGATGTGAACTGTGAAGTCCGAGATTTCTATATAAAACAGTGCTCCCTAAAGTACAGAAATTCCACTTAGATGTGAATAATTATATGGTGAGGGTCCTAAACCTTCACTGAAACAGCTTGAAAGAAAGGGATTTTAAAAGTGTATTAAGGTGGGGAGAAAAAAAGATACAAGCCAACAGGATCTTGGTGAGAGCGACACATAGATATCCACTTGGAATTATGAGCCTATGGAGTGTCTCTATAAAGCTTACTTTATATAGGACTATTTCTTCAGCCTGAGTAAGGGCATATATTTTTAAAACATGCACTGAAGGGATGACAGGAAGTCAACGAGGTTTTAAGTAGTATACTTAAATAAGAATTTACATTCCCTGAAGTCAACAAATATTTCAAATAATGAATGAGTGCATATTCCACTCTCGTCTTATTGTAAAAGGGGGGGGAAATAAGAACATGAAGAAAAATTAGTTGTCAGGTTAGTTCCCAGGGCATGTGAATCAATGATTTGTTTTGTGCTTTTGCCTTGAATCTTTTAGCAGAAATTCCCTATGAATTTCTCCAATTCATAGGGAGAAAGCACTCACTTTCTCCCTATGAATTGGAGTTAGATGGTATTATTGACATATTCACAGGAAAGCTGTAATTAAGAAACATATAGTACTTGGAAATGAGTTTATTTGAGGGAGCTTTTGAATGTCAAGAACATTTGAAACAGTTTGCTCATTTTAGGCTGTAGAATTTCAAGACATGAAAACCTGAGAATATACATAAGTTTGGGGCATTTGTTTGTTTGTTGGTTTAGGTGTTTGAGGTTTTTTTTACAAAACGCACAATAGATCTATTTTATTTATGATTTCTTCCTTAAATTACTATACCTAATTGTATTCAGGACATCTGTCCTAAGAAACTCCGGAAAGTAAAACACTTACATTGCCCTTACCTAGGACACACACATTGACCTGCATAGGCAAGGTCAAGAGGTACTTCTGGAACCATTCCTCCTATGGATCTTCTTGAGAGTACAATAGCTGCACTATAGGAACAATGTACAGGTGAAGGACCATGACTGAGAAAATATCTATATAAGAGCAAGCAGTTTACTTTTCCTCTCTGTTTTTCCCCCATGTTGAATTCTGATGAGAAAATTTGGTCATTTGGTCATTTTAATGAATTTGTAGAGAAACGCTTATAGAGAGGCTAAGGTACTGAGTAAGGAATAAGAAAATGTCTATCTAAGATGGCATTATCGATTCCATGATGTATTAAGCATATAGATAAACATAAGAATCTCATCAATTACACTTTATGTGTCAGTGTAGAAATGTTTGTCTTTCTGTTCTCTTTATTTGATAAATCAGCTCTCTTCTGCATAAAGAAACCGTTGATTTGCTTTCTGCAAATTATTCCATAGAGATAGATGCAATAAAGAAAATCTTCATGAAACACTGAGATATATAAACAGATTATATTTTTCACTGTTTAAAGTTGATTGAAGTTTTTTGAAGGAATCAATAATTCTGTGATTAATCTATAGTCTTGCATTCAAATTTCCTCTGTTTTAGCACAGAGTAAATGATAATAAATGATACACAGAACTTGTTAACTCTCTTATCAGTAGACACAATTTCTACTGTTGAAATGCTTAAAATTTCTAAAGTGTTGTAAAATCAAACAGCTGCAAGTAGAAAATAAAGCCCATACAAAAAGGAAAAAAACCCAAAAACCCGCACTAGTATTTGTAGATTATGATTTATATTTCATTGAATGAGTGAAAAAAATAAAAGAAAGGTTTGGTGTTTTTTTTTTTTCTTTTGTCACCATTCAAACGTCAGATTTGCAAGTAGCTTAAACAGTTCCAATGAAGTTAAGTGTTTATTATATTTTGCTGAACTAATCATTACAGGTTTTGAAACATGTAGGATTCAACTCTGTGGGATTTGGTTATGATGGTAAAATAGAAGCGAGAGATCTCTAAAGATGGGTTTAGAGCATGGGAATTTATTGTGAAAGAGCATGGGTATGAGAGGCCTGCTGAGCTGCTAGACGCAGCTCAAAGCAGGCCAGAGAAAGAGAGAGAGACAAAAAGAGAGAGCAAAAAGAGAGAGCAAAAAGAGAGTGATTTGATGGTTACAATACAATAAATCATCTTCTCTGTTGAATATTCCAATTCTCTTTAACCAATCTGAAACAAGCTACAAACTCTTCAATATTTGCATGCAACCTATAAGAATTATTGCATTACCATACAGGGTTATATTTTAAACCTTAAAAAACTACTTTTGGGAATCTTCTACCAGGTAGGCATGGTTTGTTCTGACCTTTGGACCTGCCTAGGCAGAGGGTATTTTTCTATCAAGAAGGAGGATTACCTTCAGTCAGCTATACCATTGTTTCTTTGTTATTCTTCAACTCAAACCTTGTCCTCATCCCAATCTCGACTATACTTTCCATATTTTCAACATCCCCTGCAATGCAATCATATCTATAAGGCTTTCCTATTTCATCTTCCCCAACAAAAACATTTGGAGGTTTGCTTATTACTTTGTTTATTACTTGTTATGGTGCTAAAACTAATGACACCAAATTTTCCGACTGGATTTTTATTGTTTTTTTAGCAATGACAAAAAGCCAGAACTCTTTATAATTTTTTTTTTCCAAAGAAGAGAGGAAACAAGAAAAGACACTTCGTTTTGACTGAATAAAGTATTTCAGAAGGGAATCTTTTGATAATGTCTACATTAATATTCTTAATATTCTGTAATAGATATACTTCATGTAATCTTTCTATGATAACGAATCCTAATTCTGTATAACCTCCTTTTCTACCACACTTTTACTTATCTATCTTGTTCTTCTTCAGTGGGTAGTAATTTTTACTAATGACCATCAGTTTCTGAGTAAGAACATAATTCATTTTGCATAGGGCACTGAAGAACTATCAAATTGAAATGATTTTCAGTCATTGCGGACCTGGGCCAGATTCAAGCGTAGCGACTCAGTGATGAAAGCCCCTGAATACTATTAACAATTCCCTGAACTGTTCAGTGCCCATTAAATAAATGCACAATATATTTGTCATTTGGGCTCCTATCTTCTTATTCTAATTCTCTATGCTAGAAGCTGTTGGTCTAAAAATAAAAATGCACTTGCATCCATCAGGTCATTTTTCCTTTAGCTGCAATGTTACCTTGATATATCCACAGTTATGGGCACTTAACTTCTCCACTGAAAATGAGTGTTTGGAGGGTTCTTATCTTCACTATTTTGTTCTAAATTATAAGTGGTTTCTAGGTGCGATGTTCATTCCATGAGAAAACATACTACAAAAATAAAAGAAAAACACTAACAAAACCTATATTTTTTTTACATGATCCAGTAACAATGATAGCAATATTGGTCCAAAATAATTACAGTCAAGGGATTATCTGATATTTCTTTTCATAGAATTATAGAATATCCTGAGTTGGAAAGGACCCACAAAGGACATCAAGTCCAAGGGGTTCTTAAGAGTCAGCATCTGTAAATAAAAAATGTATCTTAGCTGATTTAACTAACAATGACACAGAAGCTGTTAGTCAGTTGCATTATTTTTCAAAACAAAAGTTAAAATAAATTCAAATCTTAATTATTTAGGCATTTGTTTAATGACCATATAACTATAAAATATGTATCTAGTTATTTTCTCATATAAACGGAAAGTCTTATAACAGAACCTGAAAGCAAGTTATAGGGTAATTGCTTTTGAACTACATGGTAACTTCAGGTATAATTGCTAAGTAATTTGCAAAATATGTAATTACCGTAGGCCATATGTTCCTATGTCTTGTGTTCTTCACAATGGAGAAGTGTGCCACAAAAGTGCCTCAGAATACTTAAAACAGGGTAAAAATGCCTCAACAGTACTAATATTAAAGTACCTTGAAAAGAAATCTTAAGCACAATCCACAGCAGTCTCACTGATAAGCAACAGAAGTCATTGCTATTGGAAAGGTGGGAGGAGCCAGCTAGGAAATACTTTGTACCGTATGTCTGCTTCACAACCCACTGAAGAAGTGTCAGAAGAACATTGCAAGTTAATATTGCCTGAGACAGTGATAACTTACAATACACTGACAACACAGATTGCAGATGGCCAAATTACCACTACAAACACCTTCTGGCACCTGACAGCTCACCAGATGCTGGTGGGTGTCATTTGCTACTTAATCATGTACCTGAGGAGAGATTACGGAGCTCCTATCCAGGATCCTGTGGTATCCATGTTGGTAAACAATCAATGGTCCTGATGCAGGAATTCATCACGGTGCCAGGGTAAATAGTGTAATGTATGTCAGTGGATACCCTGATGAGTTTCCTCTACTGCCTTACAGAGCAAATACCAAGTCTGACTTAAGTGATGGCTTTGCATTGGGAATCTTATTAACAATAAGGTTAGAGAAAGCTCAAATAGGAAATATATATATAAAACTGCAGAACAGAAAATCAGAAACTTCTTCCACATTGGTTTCTAGAAATATCGCTGTAAGTTGGAGGATACTATTCCTTCCATTCAGAAACAGTCATAATGTATTTGCATGTGGCCATGTAATTGGAGTTGTTTCTCAGATTTAGATTTTCAATGTACACAAATTCTAACTACTGAATAAATATTCTTCCAAAACATGAGAGTGAGAATAGTATCGAAAATATCCTGGGAATTATCTGTGTTTGCTTTTCCTTTTCCATTTAGTACTTTATCCAACTTTTAAAAAATTATTTTAATTCTGTCTCCCAGTTGTGAGCCTATTCAAAATTTTGTCCGCCTTTAGCCATAAAATAAAATTAAAAAAAAAGTTCTGCAGACTTCATAGAAACCAAATCACATAGCAACAGATCACCAAGGTTTTCATCAGCCTTAATGCTTTCAGTATGTACTCTCTACTGACTTATTTTATAGGTATTTACACAGATTATTTTAATACATAGCTTAAAAGCCTTCAAAATTATTATTCATCTTGCAGGGTAATAATGCATAATGAACTCTCAAGAATTTATTAATACATATTATTGTCAGTTGCAGATTCCTTTTCTTCTCCTACCCTGTTTCCTAAGGGGCTGCTATATTCTTTTTATTTCCCTAACTTTGAACAGAACAAGGGAAAGCTGAGATTCTAGAACTGATGCTTTACTAGCTGCCAGATGAGAAATTAGGAACCAAAGTTATAATAATTAATGTATAGAATGTATGACTTATATTTAATTTATTATAGCATTAATATAGACCCGAGTAAGACAGCCTGAAAGATGAAAAAATCTGGAAGAAGTCCCAAGTGATAGTCAAATGCACAAAAGTGGGAAAGTTGGTATTGTGGTGGGCATGACAGAACCTCTGACTGGACATCAGATACTTAGCAAATGGGAACCTATATAGAAGAAAAGATGAGAGTATGGAAGTGGAAATAAAAATGGAAGAGGGGGCTCATCTAGTAACAGCAAGAAATGACAACAGAGGCAAGAAAGTGCACAAGGACCCAGGCTCCACTGCAATTACACACAAGACTTAAATAGCTTTGTTTATTTTGAGCTTTTCATATTTAAATTCTTCACACATTTAGTACAACCTCTACTTTGATGCATCGAAATCATAATCCTAGTGACTGCTGACCCAATGTCACCAAATTTGTTCTTTAGACTACCATTTTTAACTGAAATAATGATGTATTCTCATTCTGAAAATGTACTTACCTAGTTGTTTTAAGTTACCAATAGTTGAATGTATTATTTAAGTGAACGGTAAATGGATTGAAAGTGTTGCCTCATTCAGCTAGTGTTTATTAGGTGACAGATTGTCTGCCAGGCAGGCAGACAAGGCTGGCTCAGTTGGCAGCTGGTGAGCTTTTGCACAATTGACTGCCCAGGTTACTGGTCGCGCTTGGTTGATGTATATCTAAAGTTAGCCCAAATCTTCTGTCAGGGTAACGAAGTTTTGTAATCATATTAGGTTTAATCATAGAGGAGGCCATACAACGTAAAGATAATTGAAATTCTCACATAAAGGTCAGTGAAGGAATCTAATGAGGAGGAGAAAAACTTAAGAGAAAACTGTGGAGGCCAGTGGGCCTGCTGACCAGGACTCTGAAAGGGCCTACTGGTAACACGGCCCCTAGGGCTGTGCTATCCCCCCAGTTAGGGTGATCCAAAGTTCTTCCCCAAGACACCCCGAGGCCTTATATACATTTATTTTAATTCCATTCTCCCAGTTGGCCCATTGGCCTTCCTGCACCTTTTGTCCTTATATGGAATTTCTCTGGAATGTTCTCCCCATTTCGAGGCCCCATTGACCCCTTCTCCTTGGTCCCTCCTCCTGCCCCTCCTCATTGGTTCCCCAACCCATCCATCAGCATTGCACTGCCCCAGCCCTCTCCCTATTGGTTGTTGTAAGCCCCGCCCCCTTCAGGGCGGGTTCTCTCTTTTCATTGTCTTTGTCACTGGATCCTTCAGGCTACTGAGTAAGTCGGGCCCTTGGAACCTGCACAGAGCCCCCTGTGTGCTCCTTGTGCCGCTGTGATTGCTTCTCCCCTGTGACCGTGTGTGCTGGGCACTGTGAGTGTGAGCTCCGCGCAACGTCCTGCTGCCCCAGGCTGCTCTCGGAAGGCTACAGCTCTGCCTAGCCAGATACCCCACAGGGCTGCAATAGGAACTTATATTTAGTCATGGATCCACGCCCTAAATACTTCATACACTTTCTGTCAGCTCATTTTTAGTTAACCTAGAACTAAAACTTGTACAAAATGCAGTAAAGAACATCTGGAGTATGAGACAGATCCCATTTGAAGAAAAAAACTGACATTACAATTGTATATCTTCTGAAAAAGGTAAATGAAAAAAGTAGAGATAATCTAATCAAGAACGGCACTGAGAAGATTATTTGGAAATAACCGTTCTTAATTTCTGATAGCTGCAGAACAAGGAATACTGTGTAGTTTTCAGTCAGAATGCTTAGAAACACTTTCTGCAAAACCCTGCAGTTTAGTTACAACACTTACTTTCCAAAGAAATAGAAAATATTCTTGAGTTCAGTAGAGAGATAAAAAAATATCTGAGAGATCGTCCGTAGATTACACACTAACATCCAGATGAAACTTTGGTCTTGTGAAATTCTTACATCATTGATTGCAAAAAGTAAAAAGAGGGAAACCGTCATTTAATATTTGCCTCACTCCTTTCACCTTTTTTTAACCACCTGTTCCAAGTTGCTGCTGGATATGTTAGACTTGGCTAGGAGGGCTTTCAGCCTCATCCAGCACAGCTGGTCTTACATTCTTTTGTATTTATATACATGGTTGGTGTTGAATAATGAGTAACAAGGGGACAAGTAAATGGTAGAATTCAGCAGATGTCCAGATTTAGACTGATTGCTCATTACTGTTAGCAGAATCATGGTTTCTAAGGCCTGTATGGCTATTTTATGGAGTCAGGAATCCAAAGGCACTTTTTCACAAAATTTCTATTGCTATTATTAACCAGTAAATGATGATGATGTGTAAAGATATCTTCTCCCATGAAATGATACATGTCATAATTGTTTTCTAGTAGCTGACCACATAATAGTGTACCAAAAAACCCCCAACCTGTTTTATTATTATTATTATTATTGTTATTGTTATTGTTATTATTATTATTATTATTATTATTATTATTATTATTATTATTATTGTTGTTGTTGTTGTTGTTGTTGTTGTTGTTGTTATTATTATTATTATGTGGTCTAATCTAATAGATACTGCACTTTTATAGACTACATTTTTTTGAACCTGATTTAGAGTAAGAGTGTGTTAGGCTGTTGCAGTGCATTTGTCTGAAGAAGGTAGGGAATCTTCACAGAGTCACAGAAAGGCTCAAGCTGAATGAGACCTCTGGAGGTCAACTGGTCCAACTCTCCTGTTCAAGCAGGAGAGCCAGTTGCTCAAGACCATGTGCAGACAGGTTTTCAATATCTCCAGGTAGGAAGCCTCCATACATCTCTGTAAAACCTGTGGCAGCCCTCTTGTCTCTGTCACAGTAAAATATTTTCTGATGTTCAGGAGGAACCTCCTGTGTTTCAGTTTTAACCCGTTGCCTCTGGTTCTGTTACTGGGCATCACTAAAGAGAGCCTGACTGTCGTGTTTTCATCCTTCAGTCAGACATTTATGAATACTGATAATATCCCCCTGAGAATTCACTTCTCTAGGCTGAAAAGTCCCAGCCTCCTCAGAGTTTTCTTATGTGAGCTACTCTTGTAGCCTTCATTATACTCTCACCAGAATGTCCATGTCTCTTCTGTACTGAGGAGCCCAAGGCTGGACACAGGACTCCACAAGTGTGAATGGGACATGGGACTCAGTAGGGCTGAATAAATGGGATGAATCTTCTCCCCGCATCTGCTGGCAATACTTTACCTAATGCAGCCTGGGATATCATTGAAATTCTTTTCAGCAGTGCATATTGCTGGCTCACGTTTAACCTGTCCACCAAGACACATAGATTATTTTCTGTCAAGTCACTTTCCACCTGGTGAGCCCTCAGTGTGCACTGATGCAAGGAGCTTTTCCTCCCCATCTGCAAGACTTTGTTTTTCTACTTGTTGAACTTCATGAGTCTCCTTTCAGCCCATTTATTCATACTGTTGAAGTTCCTCTGTATAGGAGTTTATACTAGGGTATAAACCACTCCGCCCTGTTTTGTTTCATCAACAAACCTGATGAGGTTTACTCTTCTTCATCATCCACATCATTAAAGATGTAATACAGGATGGGACCCAGTACTGATATCCCTAGAACAAACCACTAGTCACTTGCCTCCAGAGAGACTCCCTACCACTGGTGGCCACCCTCTAGGTTTGGCCACTCAGTTTCTATCCCACCTCACTGTCTTCTCATTCAGTACATGAACAGTCAGCTTGTCCATGGAAGTCCTGTGTAAGTCAGTGTCAAAGGCTTCACTGAAATTCAGGTAGACAATATCCACTTCTCTCCCCTCATATTCCAAGCCAGTCAAACCTTGTTTGCAGGATACAGGATCAGTTGCAGAAACAAAAAATTGTAGTGGGACTGAAAAGACAGGTGGCTAATGCCTCTGATTTCTTTTCTCTGTTTTCTTCTTCAAACTTATAAGCATTTAGTGGTTGGGTCTTATGGACTTTTTATTGTGCCAGATTATCCAGCTTTAGAGGACAGAGTTTAAAAGCTCTAGTTTCTCTGAAGGACAAAACTGACAGATTTCACAGCTCTACAGTAAACCTTGTGAGACTTTTGCTGCTCTGTTCACCTGACACCGTATGCTGCATTCCTTCACAGCAGCACAGTTCTGAGTGCTACCACATTCTCTCTAACTCCCTCAGTGAAAACCAGTAAAAACAGTGAGCATTAAACCCATCATTTTTTATTCACTTAACAATCTTGTAATTGCAATATTTAAAATATTATTTTAAATATTATGCCTACTACCACTTCTTGCCTATTAAATTTCATTTCTTTCTTCTATCTTCCTATGTACATCTTCAACTATTTTTTTTACTGGCTTTTTTTACTTTACACAGAATTAAATAAACAACCCAACAAGCAAACAAATATGTAAATAAATAAATGTAAATATTAGAGAAAAATAGAGTATTGTTTACGTTGGAAGTGATCTATTAAATTCATCTAGTCTGACTCTCCCTGTTCAAAGTAGAGCCCTGCTAGAGCATCTTGTTTGGGACCACGCCCAGTTAATTTGTTTACTTTCTCCGAGGATGGAGTTTCTTTTACCCGGTTTAGAATGTTTGATCACCTTCACAAAAGTGAAAAAAGAGGGGGTTTATGTTCAGATGGAATTTTGTGTATTTTAATTGGGGTCCATTGCCGGTGTCCTGTCAATAAGCACTGAGAAGTGTCTGGCTCTCTTTCCTTCATTCCATCCTTCAGCTATACGCATAACATTGATGAGACCTCCCTGAACCTTCTCCAGGCTTAAAAATCCTGTCTCTTTCAGGCTTTGCTTTTATGAAAGATGCTTCAATGGCTAAACCAATTTTTCTGATGCATTACTTGGTCTGTTAAGTCTATATCTTTCTGAACACAATCATGCAGCAGCAGTGTCACTAGTGTTGAATAGAGGCGAAGGATCACCTCACTCAAGCTCCTGGCACAACCGAGGAGGTTGGTGGACTCCTTTGTTCTGAGCTGCATTGATGGCCTTTGTCCACTAGAATCCCAAGATCCTTTTGGCAAAGCTGCTTTTCAGATGGTTGCACTCCTGCATAAACTTGTGCATCAATTTTTCCTTCCCCAGATGCAGGATTTGGCATTTGCCCTTTCTGACACCCACCTAGCCTACTGAGCTCCCTCTGAATGGTGGCATAATTATCTCATGTAAAAACCACCCCACCTAGTTTTGTACTGTCTGCAAACTTGCTGAGTCTTTATCTTTATCATTAATAAAGATATTGAAGAGTATTAGAGCAAGGACAGACCTCTGAGCTAGAGTGTCAAAAGCTACCTGTCAAAGGCTAGAAACTACCTCCAGCAGGACTTGGTATCATCAATCGCTGTCCTCTGGGACCAATTATTCAGGTCGTCTTTACTCCATCTCACTGTCCACATATCTAAAATGATAATGTTATGTGAGACAGTGTCAGAAACTTTTCTGAAGTCAAGGTAAACTACATCTGTTGCTCTGCTCTCATCCACCAAGCTATTCCCATCATTGTAGAAATCTATCACGTTGGTCTAGCATGATATCATCCTTGAAAATCCATGTTAATTATTCCAAGCTAGTTCCTTGACCTTCATGTATTTAGAAAATCTTTCAAGGAGGTTTTTCTCTATCACCTTCTGAGTGACTAGGGTGATGCTGACTGGACTGTAGTTTCCCAAACCTTTCTCCTATCTTTCTTGAATATGAGAGTGATATTTTTTCTCTTCTAGTCTTCATGGTATTTTCCCAGATGCTGTGACTATTCAAAGGTATTCAAGAGTAGCCTTGCAATGACATCAGCCAGCTTCCATTAGTCCCCACTGCCTTCCACACATACATTTTGATTAAGTATTCTATGAATTGGTCATCCTCTGCTGACAATTTATCTTAATATTTATCATAATAACAACAGCATAGATAAACCTGTTTGACCACGCAATATAATATTTACAACTCCTTTCTCCTTACCAATGCATATGTATCCTTTTGGTATTTCTTTCATAAAGGGAGAACTTCAGAGTTCTTTCTATTATCATAAACAAAATTATAAATATTCTGTATTGTTCTTCTAAGAATGCCCATGCCTTAATTAGCAACCTTGAATGTTTGACACCTATTTGGTATTATCTAAATGCACTATGTTATAAAGAAGCAGAAGCAAGACATTTATGAAGCAGGAACTATGATACCTGGCATAGTGTCAGAAAGTGTCAAAGGTTGGGAACAGTCTAGAGAAGTGCAAGAAGAGAGCAAGAAAACTACTGCATTCAGAGCCAAAAGCAAAACCAAATCTAAAGGTTTATATTCCATAGCCAAGAGCCTTTGAATACATCTGGTATGCAACATCTGACCTGCTATGATTATGACCAAATAGCTATCCCAAGGAAATCAATCTGTCTTTATTAGTGTGAAGTGTGGCAGGTGTTTAATTCACTACACTTCTCTAATCAGAGACTGGAAAATATTTTTTTCTAGTAATTGGTTCTCAGTATTTTCAGTTACAATCAAAGCTCTATTATCTGTATTCATTGCCTAATGAAGTTAGTATGTTGCTTCTGTGGGAATTTGCATTAAAAAAAAGTTAAAAAGAATATTTTGCCTCTTCTGGCTCTGTGAGTCAACTAAATTAATATTTCTAATTATACTCTGATTCCTATCTTATGCTCAGATGACATAGACTTCACTGATTTTTTTTTTATTTCTTTGACAAAATGAGTGATTTTCCTGTAAAAGGACTTTGATTCTTAATAAAGTCAGAGACTTCTAAAGCAAAGACAACGAAATTTTTCCAGGAATAAAAGCATTATAATAATATGATATGGTACAGTCACCTTGTAAAACAAAGAAATCAAACCTATCTTGCAAGATTTCACTGTCTCACATACATATCCATGTTTATAGTATTGTGTAGAAAAAAAAAATACAATTACAAATCACTTCTGAACTTTGCTTGTTGCATTTTGAATCAAACTGCTAATTGCTATCCTGAATGCCCTACCGTCTACTGCACAGTTCAGTTTTATGTACATTCCTTTGAAAGCCAAAAGGCATGAGGTGGATTCTGTAATGGTCATAAATCAACTAGAAAACCTGAAATTTTTTTCAAACACAAAGTCTTAATTTCTTGTGAGGGTGAATGAGTCAAAAAAGCAAAGAGCTTGACTTTACATCCCAGATTACATTTTCTTTGAAACAGCATCTTTGCAGTATAAATAAGCAAATGGTCTTTTTAAGACTAGAAGGCAAAAAAAATGCAAAAAAAAAAAAAAAAAAAAAAAAAAAGCCTCAGTATTTATTGAGTGCATTAAACCCTGTGAAGAGTCAGTTCTTTTAGGAATTTGTGTCTGAATCCTAACTTGTCATTTTCTGAGAAGACTCACTTGGGAGGGATTCATTTGTACTTGATTTATAAGGTGGTGTGAGGAAAGAGACTTGACAGAAAGATGAGTTGAGAAGTTAAGCCATTAGTCTCAAATTTCATCCTTGTCACTCCCTGCTCTAAAGAGCAGCTTTTACTTTCCAAAAGGTACTTTTTGCGGAATAATTCAATTTAGCTTTTTTTTAAGTTTATTATTTCAAAAACAAGGCACTAATCTCTGAACAGATCTTTCTTTTTCTCTATGACCTGTATTTTCTGTCTTTTTCACACTTACCTATTTCTGTACCCCATACATTTGTTTTCTAATACATCCTGGGAGACAGAAACTGCCAACCAACAGAAAAAGCAAAAGATAGTGTCTCTGACAAAGACTACCTCAGCTGAAAGAATTTGGCTTGCTTGCTGCAACATAAGAGGAGTAAGAGTGTGAGCATTTGGAATCCATTCTTACAGATGTTTACAGACCTCTTGAACTCTATAGAGGCCTTTTCGTTTCCTACTTTCCCACTGTAGAAGAGTTTTAGGAATTGAAAAACTAGAATGCACTAATAATTTTTTGACCTTGTTTTCCCTTTAGCAGCTATATGCTCCATTGTTTACCTTTTGCATGTCATATTTGAGCTCATTAAATTTCAGTTTTCAGAAATTGAATTTGTGGCTTTATTATTCAAAGGTAGCTGTTTCAGTCATATTTATTTAGAACTTATGTAAAAACTTCTGATTTTTCAGAAGTCGCCATCATCAACATTCTCTTATTGACTCACTTATGCCTTTAATACCCTGTTGTGGAGGGAGTCAGACCTTTAAAAGTAAGTGTACATATAAAGCAATGTTAGAGATTGAAAAAATTAGGTAAGATAGTTGCTGATCAAATGAAAAATCATAAACTGTGGAAGAGAAAGGGTAAAACTGTTCAGAAATATTAATTTTTAATAGAAACTCTGCCTTATAGTAAGCTACTGGTATTATAAAAAGTATTTTTTAAAACCCATGTAAGCAGTAAAAGAAAGGTATGAAATCCTATATAGTTCAGGTCTTCTTCCTTTCCATTTCTGAAACGTAAACCATAAAGTATCCTATCAGCAAGGTACTAACCAAGAATTTTTTTGTTCCTCTGGGATGAAAATGATGCTATTCCCCCCCTATCACATCGTCTTCTCTTGGAGTTTCTGCTAATATCTCTCCCATTTCTTTCTGACTCTTGGAAGAAAGTTTACCCACCAAAATCCTCTCACATGAGGATCAGCCACACTGAGCTGGCCGTACATTTGCCATGTGAAAAAGGTTAAAATTTGGAAGGCTTCTGGAAGCATCTAGCCTTGCATGGATCATTATGAGACTTGGCAGGTTTCCCTTGGTGTGTCTCTCAGGTACCTTAACCACTACTGACATAACCTCTAATAGATCTGTTTCTCAAGCTGCAGAATACACACTTTCTTCAAATAGATCTCTTTTCACCGAATTTTTTATTTTCTTCCAAAATCAAGCACAGATGCTTATCCCTATGCCTTCTGACCATACCAAGCTTTTCCAGACAGATATGCCTGGGCAACAGGATCTTCTGAAGGTTTCTCCAAACTCACTGGGGTCTCCTATCACTGGGCCAGGACTGTTAAGGCTTATGGGGTACTGAGCAGAGGAACAGGCATCAGAAGCTTGAAGAAAACACAGAACCTTTTTTTTCAGACACTCTTTGAGCTTTCCTGGGAACTGCTGTACTTGGCTATGGTTGGAACCAGTTAAGCTGCCTCTCAAATCCACTGCCAGCATGTCATAGGAGGCTTAGTGTCTGAAGTTTCTGCTTCCAGACACTCCAGAACATTTTCTCCCACTCTCAGCTAATATTGCTGGCAGACACAGGAATATGTACTTCTAGTCACATCTAGGGAATTGCTTATGAAGAATCCCAGCATCCCCCACAGGACTGACTGTGCACAACATATCCTAATGGGATTGAGTTATGTTACAAGCTGTGAAGATGTCCTGTAATGTTACTTAGTGCCAGGACCAAGTTGGGGCAAGTAGCAGGACATCCAATTCAGAGACAGAACCCTATAACATCTAATTTTAATTTGCAAGCTACCTCTCATCTCACATCTCATTATGAAATAGGTGTCAAGAATTTAGGAAAAAAAAACCAACTTATCATGATAGGTTTAGGATATGATATCTCGCTGACTCATAGAATTGATATCTATCAGATAGTGCACAATGCCTCATGTAAAGCTTCTTCCCATTCCCCATGCAGCTGATTAAATCCCACTCAAAATAGTACATATTTAACTCCAAATATTGATCTTGCCATCTTACATAGAATTTGAGGAAGAACTAAACTCTAGTCCTGCCTAAAAAGAGAGCAATGCTCAACAGGCAACACAGTCCATGTGAAAAGCTGGTGCTCAATAGATCCAGCTTTTGAGTGCAGGAATGTCGCTGGACAGGGGTGAGTGATTTCTCTTTGGCCTGTTTGCCTGTCCACAGGCAAAGAGGATGTCCATTTACCTATCAAGTGGGGTGTTCTTTACTTTCCTGCAGACTGATTTCCTGCAGACTTCAGCATTTTTAAATTTCTAAGTGCATTCTGAACTGTGCCCTGTAGTTTCTGTGTCTTGGTTTCTCCTATGCAAGCTGGGATGACAATGCATTGCTGTATCTCAGAGGTATGTAGTGGATAAATACTATGAAGATTTTAGGGGAGTTAAGACATGGTAGTTTTGAAGGATTTGCCTGCAACTATCTTATTTTGACCTTGTAAAAGAGGCAGGATTGGCACACTGGTTTGGTAGTACAGAATAGCATTACTAATAGATTTTCATCTCATTTTCTCACTCCTTCTGAAAAGCTTCCCCTTCAGAGATCTGAACAGCTTCTTCGTGTTGCTAGTTTTCTTCTTAATGTATTAACAAGATCAGAGCTTGAAGAATCTAAAAAAAAAAGCACCACTCTTCATTTGAATTTTTAAATTAATTCACTTTGACTGATTTTGAATCCCTATGGTGTGTGCTTTCCATGTATATTTTAGCAAATAGGTTAAGAGGAAGACATATAATGGAAAATGGGAAAATTTAGGAACATTTTTAGAATGTATAAGGAAAATGGATCACAATTTCACAGCTGTTCAAACAGGAAGCAATTCAACATTTGCTATAAATATTATGCTTATCCAATAAGCATACAGAATATATATGATATGAATTACTGAGATTATCTGTTAGATCTAGAGCACTTCATGAAAGTTGCTGTTGTATACTTCCCATGGAATTCAGGACTTTAGGATTTCTGTAAAATTGACAAAATATTGTATGAGATATCATTGGCTACCTCTGGAAGAAAAGCATATATAATTTTTGATTCCTCTTAACTGACTATTAAGGTAGTGTCAATGGCATTTACATCTATTTTAAGACCTCTTTTCAATTCAGTGTCATAGACAATGACAACAGTATAAATGAGATTTGAATAATGGCACACAAAGCTTAAGTGGGTTCCTGAATCCTGGAAAGGGCTCAGGTGTGTTATACATTGAGAATGGGTAAATTATACATTTATAGCCCTGTGAGGCCTGCTTCCAAAATTGTTTCTAGTTTATTCAAAATGCATGCTATTCAGTTTTTGCTTATTCCAAGTGTGTTTAGTAAACAAGAGTCACTTGTGAATGATATGTTCTAAAATCAAATTTAAGAGTAAACTTAATTATGTTCACAGATGGTGAAGCATAATTGATGACAGTATGTCAATGTAAACTGGAACTAGCTGTGTCTAAAAACATATCATCACTATCAACAACATAACATTATGAATATTTTAAATTACTACTTTATAAAAAGGATGAGCTGGTTAATTCTGGTTGCTTCTATACATGGCCTAGTATATGTCAACTATTTTTGTTTATGTGAGTTTCTATTTCATTTGTTGCTACACATCTTGCTTTTTATTATTGCTGCAAAGAATCAACAGGGGAAATATTTTGGTAGCAAAAGGAAAATACATAGACTACACTTTTCATGATCAATAATTGAGGCACTATCACCTGAATTTCACGGGAATTTAGTAAGAAAAATAGGAGAACATAACCTTCTTTCTGCTTGATTTACTGTCACCAATGGTGAAATTCTATGGTTTTATTATTTCATTTGATAGAAGCAACTTCCCATTTACGTAAGACACAGTGAATCCAACTGTAGAAGAGCACTGGCGCCTCCAAAGGAAAGAGAGAATTTGTTCATTATATGACCACAGTTCTTACAGGTGAAGTTGCATTTCAGTGGTCTGAGCATTACGTATGATTGTCAGGTTCACATGTTTCCAAAAACAACTTTCCATATATTTTTCATTTATTATTGAGGCCTGAAACTTGGACAGATATATTGTTATTCAGTTTTGTTCTGTTTTGTTTGTTTTAAATATGGATTTATTTTCTATGGTGAATGTGTTTTAGCAGACTGAAGACTGGTAAATGATGAGAACACTGATTCTCAGATAGTCTCCTGTAGGACTAGTGGGGTGTGCTCATGGTTTAGGGTGCCTGTCATGGAACTTAAATGTCATCCTATCCTAACTCTCTAGGAATATAATTAAAGACTTAAATATACTTAATCTCGGATTATTCTTTTCTGCTTATGAGATGCTTGCTAAAAGAAAGTAGATATTTATGATGTTTATATAAAATCCCCTCTAATTCAGAGAAATCAGAGGGGAAATAGAATCTGCTTATTGCAATTGTTTTTTTAAAATATTATTTTTATTAACATCATAATCAATTATTAAATCATTGCAAATGTGATGCTACTTTTTCACACTTTCTTGTATAAATAATTATATAAAGCAGTGATTTCCTCTGTAAGGAACCCACACAAGGGAAGTCCATAAGAATGTCATAGAGTGGAAAATATGAAATATGAGAAAAAGACAAGGTTATGCTCTTGTCTTTGAAAATCTATCTATCTATATCCATCACTTCTCCCCAGGTTTCCTTATAATTGGACCCATTTTCAATACAAAGGATATTTGTTAGTATTAAAGTGTCAGTGCTATGTAGCTCTGAACCAGCTGTTGATGTTCCCAGGTGGACAGTAATGAACATGTCAGGGAAAATGTTGCTGAGGAGGTGTTGTTTGTAAGCTGCTATTGCCCTTGCAAGTTGTTATAAACAACTGATTAACATAGTGGCATTCCTCCATCCCTGCATTTCCATTCACTGGGGCTTTATCTTCACTGATAATGGAACAGAAGATTTTTTGGGGGTTCTCTGGCATACAGCAAGGCTCCAATAGTGGCCTTCTTCAAATGCAGAAGACACCGTGGGATTTGTCTGTGGTGGTTATGCATAAGTGTGCTTAGGGAAAGAATGTTTTCATTTAAATAGACTTTATTATTTTTTATTATTATTAATGGCATGTTTTTTCTTTACATTATGCTTCTTTCCTGACAGAGGAAAATTTAGATTTCATGAAGCAATTACAAGAAACACTCAGGCATAAATAGGTTTAACAACAAAATGGAACAACTTTACAACACTGAATAACTAAAACAGAAAATAAAATAAATGAATAATACTTGTGCCATTAAAATGTAAGAACTCTGGGAAAATAATTGAGGAAAACATTTCACAATAGGCTAGTGCAATTTTCTCTAAAGAAACCATGTCCAATGAATGCTATGCCCAACCAAGCATATCCCTGAGACTTCTGTGAGTATAACTTTATGCATCTTTGTTGAAATGGATTTTTTCTAAGGCTGCAGAATAGCAGCAGATCAAAGCATCTATCTCATATGTTCTTCTGTGTTATGCTATGACTGTATCAATTGTGATTTTAAAAAAATCCATTATAAAATCTATTTTTAAAACAAACATAACAGGTCTAAATCCATTTTGATTACCTTACATTACACATTTTAAGTATATGATTGTTTGATGCTAAGTTATGTCAGAAGTAGAGCAATAAAATTTGTTCTAAAGTAAAGATGAAAGATCGTTTTCAAATGTTTATGGGTGCATAGGACTTGAGTCAAGGTTTTGGTCGCAGGGGGAGCTGTAAGGTGTCCTCTGTGAGAAGAGACCAGGAGCTGCCATCATGTCCAACAGAGATGACCACTGCTGGCCAAAACTGAGATGGTGATGCTTTTATAACATATTTAGGAGTAAAACTTATGCATAGCAACTGTGAGAGAGGACTAAGAAAAATGTGATGGAAACAACCATCAAGGAAGAGGGAGAAGGTTCTCCTGCAGCTGCAGCCCACAGTGAAGACCACAGTGATCCAGACTGTCCTTCTACAGCCTGCAGAGGACTGAGGTGAAACAGGTATCTATGTTGCAGCTTGCGAAAGATCCCACATCAGGGTAGGTGGAGATGACCTGAAGAAAGCTGCAGCCCTAGGATAGCCCACAAAAGAGTGAATTCCTGGCAGAAAGGAAAGCAGCCCATATTGGAGCAGGTTTTCTGTCAGGGTCTGTGGTTCTACAGGGGATCCATGCTCTAGTAGTCTGTTTTTGAAAGATTCTACCCATGGAAAAGACCTATGCTGGAGCAGATCATTAAGACCTACAGCCTGTTGAATGGCCCCACATGCAAACAGTGGAAACAGATGAAGAAGGAGCAACAGAGATGAACTATTATGTGATCACAGCCCTCACACTTCATTCCACCTGTGTCCCTCAAGGGGAGAGGGAACAGAAGAGTCCGGAACAGGAGCGAAGGAGTAAAGAGAGGCTTGAGGAGAAAAGTTAGGAGAGAAGGCATTGTTAGCCTTGTCTTTGTTTTCTCACCATCCCACTGTATTTTTACTTGCAATAAATTACATTAATCTTCCCCAAACCAAGACTGCTTTTCCCATGATGGTATTTGATAAGTGATCACCTGTTCTTTATCTCAGCCCACAAGCTTTTCATCTTATTTTTCCTATGGACGTTTCTTATGAAGAAAGGGTGAGAAAGTTGGTCTTCTTCAACCTGGAGAAGAGAAGCCTTCAAGGAGGTATTATAGAAGCCCTGCAGAATCTAAAGGGGCCTATAAGAGAGCTAGAGAGGGACTTTTGACAAGAGGCCGTGCCAGTAGGACAAAGTCTAATGACTAAAAGCTGAAAGAGGGTAAATTTTGATTGGATATTAGAAATTCTTCATTTGTAAGGCACTAGAAGAGGTTTCCCAGAGAAACTGTGGATGGCACATCCCTGGAAGTGTTCAAGGCCAGGTTGGGTGGGGCTTTGAGCAAACTGGTATAATGGAAGGTTCCCCCGTCCATAGTGGGTGACATGATTTTTAAGGCCCATTCCAATACAAACAATTCTGTGATCCTATGATTCTATGAATCTCTCCATGCCCAGCTAAGGAGAAGGAGTTAGAGATTGGCTTGGTGGTTATACTGCAGCCAGCCAAGTTTAACACATAATGAACAATCTTTTGAAAGAAATATGTCTGATAAAAGTATATTATCAAATAGTCTCTTTACTGTGGCTTTTCTTCACTGTCTCTGTAGATTCATGTTAGTTTACTTATTGGGATTGTCTGAGTTACTTCTGGAGCTTCTAAGAACACTACTGACTTTATAGGACACCTGCAGTGATGAGTTTTTAAATTATTGAAGTTGCAAAGAAAATTTGATTAGTCTTACGGTTTCTTTGTAGAAGTGAACAGAATTGTTTTGAAATTACTACCATATCTTAGGACACTGTTAGACTTCCTTCTAAATGACTGTCTTCTACTGAGTGCTGTAGTTTTTAGTCTGTCAGATCTCTCTTTTTTGCCTGAAAACCAAAGGCATTCCGATCAGAATGTCTGAGATGGGAATTTGAGTACTAACTTGGTGACAATCAATTCAAAAAGAAGTTGAGGGAAGCAAATTTCATACCTGTATATGAGACATCACATCCAGCATTTGTGATAAGGATTTGAAGTAAAAGGTTGAGTTTATCTTATCTTTTACAACCAAAATTCTGAATGTTCATTCATCAATATGAGTTTCCCTTGAAGGTATCTTTATTATCTTTACATCCGACAAGTTGAGTTCTCTCTATTTTGTGGGCTCAGGCAAGGCTTGAGAGACAATGTGGTCCACTTGAGTCAGTATAGGGTTAGGAGTTCCTAAAACCAAATTGCAGCTCTCTTAAGGGCTTGCTTTGTGTCCTGCAACAATATGTTTAACATATTGTTAATACATTCTCAATAAGAATCTCCTCTGAAAATGCTGGCAAAATTTTTTTTCTCTTCCCAAGAGCCCTGTGAGGATATATCACTTGCAATTTGAAAAGTGTTCTGGAACTAAAAATTGACACTTTAGAGCACAGGACTGTGACTGTTAGCATGACTGCTAAAACTAGTAGTAATTAATCCCTTTTTAATAAATTCATGGTTTTGTTGAGATCTCACCTATCCATTTTTGTAGACTCTGAGGTGAGTGTCAGAATGCTGGGAGAAATTTTCATTACTAGATTCTCATACTTAGCTAAAATCAGGTTATTCTATGAAAAAAAAAAAAAGAGTAAATTTAAGCAAGTTAAAGATTAAAAGAATAAACCTACAAAGTTCTTTAATTCATCATTATCTGCGATATTGTGGAAAAACAAAAAAATTTTACAATATTGGAATCTAAAAAATAGATCTTAAAAATTGTTCAAAATGTCATGGACTTTCTAAGATTCTGTTGCATGATTTAAAAGTGTACAAATTCTCGATTTGAAGAGCTCAATTTTGCCTTTGGTATCTGACATAGCCAAATTTAATTTATAGCTGCGATTGACTTTGGCAGTCCTGCTTCATTTACAAGCCATTATGTAATAGCTGTTATTTGATAAAGTGTCATTTCATGCTTTTCTGAGATAACTGGAGTAACTGGCAAAGAAAAAGGAGACAGAACAGTATCATCATGTGTGATGAATACATTCTGTACTGCAAGCACAGAGACAGAAACAAATAAAAGTACAGGAAGACAGGTTTCTTTTCTAATTCCATAATTTAAATAGATTAGTGTATTAGAATATTGAAACTGAAGCCTAGCATCTAAATTCTAAGTTAATTATGAAATTTAGTAAAGCCATAGAACCTTTTGAACACCTGAGTTTTCCTCCATTTTATTGGCTTTGAATGTATTGGCCTGGTCATAGCCCCTTGCTAGGATAATTTTGTTAGAAAATATTGTGATTATACTATTAATTTCTATCCTATAGAAATCCCTTAGAAATTTATTAAGGAAACAATAGCTTTGCCAGCCAGTCAAGGGAGGGGATTGTCTCAGTCTGCGCTGCAATGGTGCAGCCTCACTTTGAATATCACTTGCAGGTTTTGTCACCACAAATAAGAAAGATTTGAAACTATTAGATAGTCCAAAGGAGGCCTTTTGTTGCATGAGAGGATATTTAGGCTGAATATTAAGAAAAGCTTTTCTACCCAGAGGGTGGTTGGGCCATGTAACAGGCTCTCCACAGAAATGATCATAGCCTGAGAGAGCTCACGAAGCATTTGGACAATTTGAAAAATGCTTTTGGGTACATAGTATGACTCTTGGGTCCTCCACAGGACCAGGAGTTGGACTCAGTGATTCTTTTGGTTCCCTTCCAACTCAGCATATTCTGTGGTCCTGTGATTGTAATTAAGGATTCCTTTTGATTAAACTATATACTTTTTTTCCCAGCAAATTTCATCTAGCTAATCAAAGAAAAATAAAATTTACACAGTTTATCTCGTGTCACCTGCAACATTGACTTGCATGATTTCAGAGTGAAATGGACAACATTTAACCAACAACACTGCCCCATCTTTTCTGGCAGATGCATTCTGTTTTTCTGGTTCATCTATTACTGTTCTATTCTGAGTTCATGATTGCCTTTTATGTTCAATACAAAAGCTAATTATTGTGCTAAGCAGCTTTTCTAAAGCCTTTGCTGTTGCATCTTTGATGCTTCATGAACAGAATGGCAAATTAAAACATAGATAAATGATCTAAAATTGAAAACAATTGTTCTACTTATCATTTAATAATAGACACAAGGATTTTTTAGGAGAACATATATATACAAAGACATTTACAAGTCTGCTATTCTACAACTCATGCATTACCTCCTCTCTGATTTTTTGCAGTAATAGCTATGTAATGAGCCTGTTTAGGATACATCTTGCAAAATCGTTCTAATCTATATAGGTTCTCACTCCACACTCATCACCATAGTATCTGAGCAACTTCCAGTAGTGCATTAAGCAATGTGACTAACATCTGTCACATATTTTGGTCTCTCATCATTTCCCTAGGGGCAGATCTATGTGCAGTGAAGTGTTTTGTTTTGTATTTATTTATTTTTCAAGTGGTCCATGACTCGGGGTTTAATTAGTCCACACAGGGTCACACAAAATTAAAGATTACTGTGAATCAGAGAAAAATGTAAATAGGGAAATGTCTGTCCTGATTTGAGGTACTGAAATTAATATCTCATATATTAAGTTATGCCTCTTGATAATTCTTACCCGCACATACCCAAATTATTTTTTTTCTGCAGTGTCTTAAGAATTTTTACAATATCTTTCTCCTAGAAGTGAATGAAACCAAATCTTTGACACTAAGCAAACCATAATATACACCTGGAGCTTTTGTATTTCACATCTGAGAGCTGATCTTGAGAGTTTAGTTGTGTTTTGCCTAAAAATAGCTTGCAATAAACTTAAGCAGCTACTTTGATTATACTGCAAAGGTAGGAACCCAAGTCAGAACCTCACTGACAGAATGTTTTATCTTTCTTTCCATCCAGGACCACATATAAACTTAACTATTGGCTTTCTCATTTGAAGACAATAAACGTAAAGCAGATGCCTGCAAGTAAGCATGTGTTTAAGTACTCTCTTGTTTCCATGAATCAGAGCATAAAGACAGTAAAAGACCTATTTAGATCCTTTATCCCATTTCTCAGTCGGTGTGCAGTTCACATATGCTTCCCTCATGGCAGATTTGATAGGATTTTTTTTCTTTCTCAGTTGTTCGAAGTGGTTCAAAGTAAGGTTCATTTGCTTCAAAGCACAATTGCATAGCTTAGCTAACCTCAGCTGACTGGCTATTCCCTCCGAGTTAATGATCTTTTTTTTTTGTCGTGGTTTTCTTCAGTGATAAAGCAACAAACTCTTAAAACCATGAATTATTTTTCCAACTCAGTGAGTGCAAGGAATTTTAAGGTGAGGAGACATTTTGATGCATGTGTTAGAAGACTAAACTCTTGGCATCATTCTATGTGACCAGGCATCAGGCAGGGCAGAAGTTACCTTCAGTGCTGTGTGCTTCCAAGAGCTAATGGGAGTATCAGAGGATGTGAGTTAGAATTGCTCAGAACTGCCCTAAAGCCCCCTAGATGATTTGTTTACTGCTTTACTCCTGAGTGATAAAAACATGTTTATGTATTTCATTTGTTGAAATAGAACATATAATTTATTCTCTCCCTTTCCCCTGGCTAATCTAATACATCATTTGCAGATGGCTTTCTCACCACCATGTTTCCTCTTTAAGAGTTCTGAAATCAAATATGGTGTTAATAACTGGGATGTTGTGGGTTCCATCCCTGTATGGGCCTTCCACTTTAGGGTAGGACTTGATGATCCTTGTGCCTCCCTTCTAACTCAGAATACTCTGGGATTCTGTGTGAAATATCTGATTCTCAAGTGCTATTGAGCTTTTATGTTTTCTAAACCGTTGAAGGGCAGGACAAAGGGCAGAGATGGCTTTTAGTGTAATGTTTGCTTGAAAAGATATTTGGTAAATTTCTGGACATGCATACAGCAAATTAAAAGTGTGAAGAAAATAGAGTCTTTTGAATCTAATGATTATTTAAGATGTGCTCCATTGTACACACTAATAAAGCATCATTGTTTGTATTAATTTTAGTAAAATTTATGGCATTGCTGATGGTATTTATCAGCATGATATTGCTATGGAAATTTAGCTAGTAAGAAAAATAATGAACTCCTGTGTAGTTTCAAATTGCTTAGTAAGAAAGATTTATTGTAAAATTTCAAATTTGTATTAGAGCAAGATAATGTAAAATGCAAAAAATATTTTTATACTGATTAGTGTTTTTGGGCTTGAGTTATGTGTGTTGGAAAATCCAGGTTTTTTACTAGTTTATTTAAACAGGTAAAAAAGAACCAAAATTAATTAATATAATAAATCAAAATAAATCGTGTAAGTACAGATATCAAAGAAAGCCATCAAGAGTCGAAGCTGGGATACCTAAGAAATCTGGAGTGAATTAGACATGTTCAGGAAGGTGCCTACTTCAGCTGTCTTTACTACAGATTTTTTCAAATTAAATCCAATTTGATCAAAGCTATTCAGAATGGCATTTTGACATAATGTGAAGTGCTTAAAGAAAGATGGAGTTGGAATATTCCATAAGCATTGAAGGATAGTGTCAGCTTTGCAGGATGAAGGCCTCTAAGAAGTGGACGAAAGCCTCAAGGGAGTGACAGAACTCTGCTGAACACAACAGATGTACTATGTATACATGCAAAGGGAGGGACACAACAGAGGGAAAGAGAGCAAATCCCCAGAAATTCTTTGCGCAGTGCAAATTTGTCAGATAAAATTGTCCCAATTTGTGTGTTAAGTATACTATGTGTGCATATGTGTGTGTGTGTGTATATATATATATGTATATATATGTATATATATGTATGTGTGTATAAGTGCACATAAACATATATACATGCATGAATGTATGTATTGTATACACAAACACCAGACTATATACTAAGCTTTCTTGGAGATATCACCCAAAATCCCACCTGCTAAGAAAATTTCATTTTTGACCTTGCTCCTGACTGTCTCTTGGTATTATTATAACAGCAATCAATTTTTTAATAAAGCATATTTTCTGTTTTTATAAAAGTACTAGCTTTGAGATGATTATTCACAGAGTTACAGTGGGTGAAAACAGAAATAAATTATTTTCAGTTCCTTGATTATGCTTAATAAGATTTAAACTCAATTGTGGTCTGCAGTGTTTTCACTAAGGGTTCATGTGGTGTAAGAAGAGTGTGTTTATGGTGTGAAATTCAAAATTACTTGAAGGTTCTTGGTTTTCTCTATATGTCCTGCAACATTTATACTGTCACACAGTTCAAAACTAGTGTTTTAACTTAATAGGTGCAGTGATGACGTGCAAACAAGCTGAAGTTTTTAATCCAAACTGAACAAATTAATATTAGAAAGTATTTTTATTGACTCCATACTTTTGCATTAAAATGGATGCATTGTTTTATTTATTTAATGTAGTTTATCAATATTTTGATTTTGCAACTTAATCATAGGAAAAGAAAAAGACTTTCCTGCAATATTAGTCTCCTAGAAAATTTTTTATGCTTTCTTGAATGATTATAATTCCACTAGAAGTGATCATATGTCATATACTAAGGTCCAAATATATTTTTTCCATACAAACCTGACTTCTTGCTTGTTACAACAAAAATAAACATAGAATAATGAAGTTGAGATTTGTAGATCTTAAACAATGTCATTTTAACACAAAAGCAATTTCAACTGCAAAAATTTTACACAGAAATTCAGAAAAATTCACCTTGATCAGGAAAACAAAAAAAAAGCAAAGCAAACCAAAACAATCAATCAACTAACAAACCAAAACTAAAAAAACCAAAAACAACAACAAAAGCAACAACAAAAACAATAAGAACAAAAACACCAGATTCATTTTCGGCATGTATTTGTAGAATATTGGGTTGGAAGGTACCCCGAGGATCATCCAGTCCAACAATTATTGGCAAAAGCACGGTGTACACAAGATGGCTTACAGCCCTGTCCAGCTGAATCTGAAGTGTCCTTTGTTAGGGGAATCCACCACTTCTTTGAGGAGATTATTCCAGTGGCTCATAGTTCTCATTATGAAAATGTTCCTCTTGTATCCGATCAGAATCTCCCATTACCCCTCCTCTTTGCATTGTACAAAGGACCAGCCTTATCTTTAGCTTTCTTTTCAGTATTGGAACATGATGATAAGGTCTCCTCCAAGCCTTCTTTTCTCTAGGCTGAACAAACCCAGTTCTCTCTGTATTTCCTCACATCAGGCTTCCCAGTCCTTTTCATCACCTTTGGGGACTTTCTTTGGACCACATCTTTTTTTAAAAGGCATTAACTGAGCAACTTTGAAACTTCATTCTCATTATTTGACTTAAGAAAGTTGCAAAAATGTTGTCTCATGAAGATTCAGCATCAGAAGATGTTCCTGGCAAACAGTTTTCTACTAGTCAGCATTTTCTCAGTTTCCATCTTTGGTAATGGTGATATTACTTGGATATGCAAGGATGCCTTTCTTATCTCAGGTAATATTCAGCACTCTACTTTAAAGAGATCTCTGATGCCTTTCTATTTATACAATAAATCTTTCCTTCTATCTTGCACCTCAAAGGGTGAGGCTGACAAGAAATATTGTGTATGACTAAGTAATTTCATACCCCTAAGAGCTCATGACACATTCTCTGTACAAAACAGCAACAACAAAACAGCAACAAAATTTTTTAAAAAAGGAAAAAAACCCTTCTATCCTCAGAAAACATGTGTTTTTTTTGTGAAAAGTCTTCATTGTTAGCATGATACCCAGCAAGCAGGAATTAAAACATTTGTTAAAGTTTATACATTACTGTGCTAAACCAAGCAGAGCTCCTTGACAACTTTGTTGCATACAAAAACGGATCCAATAAAACAGAGATTGCAAGTAACTTATTTATTCTCTCCCGGAATATGCAGAGTTAGGGTAGTTTCTGTCTGCTGTGGTCCTATCCTTTAGTGTTCATGTAAAATAAGGAATAGATTGTATTTGTGTCCCCTTCCTTGTTCAGTTTGGCTCACCAAGAAAAAAGCCAATATGGGAGCAAGCATCATCACAACAACCCTAAACCTGAAAAAAAATCCACCCTACAGAAAACTGCAACAGTGAGAACATTCTTCCTGCTAGGAAGTGTGGGATTCAGCTTCTCTGAGGCAGACAGTCTTCCTATCCATTCATGGCATGACCAGACACATGACTCAGTTAAGTTCCAGATGGAACTTCCAGCCTTGGAAGGCTTTTCCTTTTGAAGGCTCTGTATTTTGTCATTCTTTGTACATTCACTTGCCCTCCTGTGTTCACCTGCCATCTTTCCTTTTTCTTTTACTGCATTATTCTTTCTTTGTCCCGTCTTGTTAACCTGCTATTGGTGCAAAACTTGGTGGAATGGTACTCACTCTTAGCTACTTGTCAAATTTTGGATAACCCAAGTGGAAAACTTTGGGTTTAGTGGTTGGTTAACAATTTATTTTTCCAGAATGGAGAACTTTGCACACAGTTTAATATAGCTATTGAACAAGCTAATTCTGGAAAAAGTTTATGAAGTACAATTCATTTAATACAGCTCAGTACAGTATCAGACCTAACCAGTATCAGAATTATGACTGGCACAGTTTATCAACTGAGACAGTGGACCATGTTATGATAGACATATGGATTTTCTGGAGTAAGATACATTGTGCCATAAGGTTGAAAAAGTCTTTACAAATCCTGAATCAGAGATATCTGTTTCACACTGTCTCAGTAGCTGGGATTCTGTGGCATTCGTCTGCCTCTTCATAACATATTAGTCTTTACTGCTGCAAGAATCATAATTTTCATCCCATTCCCTTGTGTGAATTTCTTCTGGGCATCGGAGAACTTGTTAGCTCACCCTGAAGAAAGATTTTGTGGGTTTTCTCTGTGAAATTACTTCCTGCATGCATGTGCATGGATAGGTGGTTTTCTTCTTTCTTTTTTTTTCTTTTTTTTTTTTTTCTGTGTATGTTTTTACTTCCCTATAGTCATGAGGAGCCCTTAGTGCTCCTGCTGAATTATGGCAAGGATCCAGTATAGATGCTGAAGTTTACAAAGCCCAGGTGGCATGTTGACAGATGAATTGTGATGGCAGCTTGAGGGCTTGGAATATTAAACATGATGAGGGGGTGGGTGAGGAATGAGGGTCTCTGTGATTTGCATATCCTTCATCTGATCCCTTAAGCTTTTCAAGACCAAAATTCATTAAGGAGATTAAGCGCAAGACCAAATGTCTGATGTGACAGTTGAATTTTTTTTTCCCATTTGCCCAGCTCTAATACCTCAATATTAAATTGATTAGGTCATAGAAATGGCCTTATAGAGCTTGTAAAATATTTAAAGCTCCAACTTGGTCACAGGATAGTCAGTATTGACACATTCAGACAGCCTTCACAAGATCAGTCTGCACCTGCTAAAGCACCATTTGTCTGGCTGACACAAAAGTTTGAAGGGTGCCTGTTTAAATGGCATATGTAGTACATGCTAGATAATTATCTTTTTAATCTGTTTGAAATAAGACTATACCACCTGATTCTGCACAAGTCTTGATTCCTCTGAATCCCCCCAGGGCTGATTCCACACAGTTTGATTCTAACTAGTGGATTAAAAGTAAATAAAACAGCAGGGTTTTCAAAGTATTCTGCTCTTCCCTGTTTTATTCCACAGGTACTCCAACTGAAATGGAATCTGTAAAATTTCACAGCTCTAGGCAGTTATATCAAGATGGGATAGATTCAACATCTGCCTTGAAAATATTAGCAATGATGAGACCAATCTCTTATTTTTAGAAGGCAGCCTGTAAATCTGTGTTCTGTTTATACAAGCTTAGAAAATAATTAATCTATGTTTGTTCATCTGACTTTTTCACAGGCTAGGTAATGGAATGCATTGGGTTTTATTCTGAGCATGATATGTCACATTTCCCTCTTTTCTAATTGTAACTTGTATGGATCTTTAACAATGTACTCTATCTTTGAAGCAGGTTAGTTTCCTGGAGATAAAACAACTCTTCACATCTGTTCTGAAGGAAGAAATTACACAGACGTGTTTCATCTGTATGGGAAGCACTATTATATTAGGCTAGATATGCATGGCTTTTATGCAAGAATAATTGGAGATAAAACTCGTGTAAGGGCACTGAGCATTTCAGATGTGAAAGGAAAAAAAAAACACATCAAAAGAAGAAAGAAACCTGTAGTCCGTGGAAAGCATGATGGCAATGAATAGTTTCCAAGGTTGTTGGTTCATTGTAGTTTTCGTTTATTAGAGGCTAAGATTCATTTGACTCAGGT
Source organism: Petroica traversi (assembly GCA_025920805.1). Classification (NCBI taxonomy): domain Eukaryota; kingdom Metazoa; phylum Chordata; class Aves; order Passeriformes; family Petroicidae; genus Petroica; species Petroica traversi. The sequence goes on along the minus strand of JAHLSL010000062.1, from coordinate 190,097 downwards.
TTAATGATTTCCAACCACAGGAGCACAGAGGAATCACCTTCTGAGGTGCTTACTGAGGTCATCAGTGAGACCTTTGAAGAGGGTGTCTTAAATTTCAAGTGCTACGTGCAGCACTGAAATCAAAAGGGTGGTAGTGAACGTAGATAGTGAGAGGTTCTTATCAAAGCCAAGTAAAAGATGAAAGAGGGGACCAAAGACATTAACCTGTGTGAGAGGAGAGACTGTGACAATTGGGATGCTCAAGATTATATTGGCACATATTTAATAAGGTATATTGTCACATGAGAAGTAGTAAAAACTCAGCTTTACAAAGTGTGTGGCTTTAGTAACAAAGAAACACACACCATTTGCTATTTCTTTGGTATTGCATTGAAAACTAAAGGAAAGAGAAAGTGTCAGAGCAGTGTCAGTCTTATCTTCTTATTCTTTTATCATTAACCTGCTCTTTGAAGCTGCCAGTGGGGTGCACTTATTTCAGAACTGGGATAGAGTCACTGTGAAGGAAGAAAGTTTTTATCCCCTTTTTTGGCAATGTTTTATGCAATATGCTCTTTGTTTGGTAAAGTTAATAGCTCCTCTAAATTAGAACATTTTAAGTTATAATTTAGTTTTTGGCATTTTTGGCAAACTAATTTCTGTTGGTTTGCCTCCACTTGTGTAAGACCTCTGAATGTTTCAAACATCATTTGAAATAAGAATAATTTGAAAAAAGAATAGACAGCTGATAGATAATCTATCTCAGTTATGAAAGAGGGACTTTCCAGCTCTAAGTACAGAATACAAATAATAAAACACACCTCTATACACCACTCATTTGCTACTGCCTTGTCATAATTATGTGATTATATAAACAAAACTCGGAATCTGAGAAATGCTCCTTTTAAAATGCATTATTATTATTAGTTGTAGTATTGGTATTAATATTAGTACTGTTGTTGTTATTGTTATTATTATATCTTTTTTTTTTTTAAACAACATTTATTTGTAGTCATGGTCATGTTTCTGATCTAAAATTAAACTGATATATATTTAGTTAACTTGGAGAAAAAGCACTACTTATGAAAAAACATTAAAAAATGTGGTCACCTCTGTTCAGAAATGTAAATCACAAAATTAAAACAGATAGCTATATGCCCAAATGAAGATTTGATAAGTTTCCTGAGCTTGCTTCTTAAAAGGTACCTGTTCATGAGCACACATTAAAGCAAAACAAATTTTTCTAGACAAATTTCGTATTAAACTGATGACACTGATAACCATGTTAAGGATTTAAAAGTACTTATTATGAAATTTTAATTTCTAGAAACAGGTATAGTTGCAAATAACTTCATATAATAACTAAATTTACTGACACAACCTCAATCATTTAAAAGCTCTGAAATGAACACCAGACCTCTAGTTACTCTGGCTCTGTTGGTTTTTTTGAAACAGAGAATAATGAATCTTGTGAATTGTCATTCACAATAACTTATAGATTTATTTAATCTCTCAAAAAAACAGTCATTAGCCCAAAGAGTGATGGTGATTATAATTAAATACTGTTAGCAACCATTCACAAGTGGTGTCTTTCCGGCCTTAGTTTTGGGGCCAGTTCTGTTTAATATCTTTATCAATGACCTGGAAGAGGGGATTGAGTGGACCCTCAGTTCTTTAGCAGATGAATGGCAATATGGGTCTTCTGGAGGGTAGGAAGGTTTTACAGAGGGATCAGACAGGCTGGATAAATGCACAAGGACAACAACAAACTAGTGTTGTTTAACCAGGAGAATGGAGGCTGAAGTGAGACCTTAGTGCTGTCTGAACAGCAACCTGAAAGAAGGTTGTAATAAGGTGTCATGAGGTTTTTCTGATAAGTAACAAGTAATAGAAAAAGAGGAAATGGACTCAAATTGCATCAGGATACTTTTAGTTTGAATATTAGGAAACAATATTTCCCTAGAAGGATTGTCAAGCAGTGGAACAGGCTGTTCAGGGAAGTCACTGAGTTGACATCCTTGGAGGTTTCTAAAAGATGTGAAGACATGGTCACCCAGGACGTGGCTTAGTGGTGGACTTGGCACTGTTAAATTATTCGTTGAATTTGACATCTTTAAAGGCATTTTCCAACTTTTATGATTCTATGCTTCTGAGATTCAATATTTCTGAATTTAGATGCACATGTGTTACACTTCCAACATTTCCACTGGCCATAGTGGAAATTCAGTAACCTATCTCATATGAAAAATTTTAATATTAAAGTGTCTTGCACTGAATCCCATCCAAAGAGACTTAAATTATATAATCTCCAGCTACTTTGCAACTTTAAATTGTCTCAAGAAGGGGAAAACATAGCTCAGAAAAACAAAAGCTCAGGAAGCCAAATCACTTGATAGTTTCATAATAAAGAACATTTTAGCAATTAATGTTCTTTAGGAATCTGAGTCACTAATCTTTGCTTACTTGTATACGTGCCCCCTTTGCCACAATCTTCATTACTATGTTTGCAGTGCTTTGTTAGCTAAAGCCTTCATTCAAATATGGCACTTCTACTTACAAAATAAAGACAGAATTGGAACTATCACAGCCTTTTCTGTTATGTTTGTCTATGCAGAATCTGAAGGCAGGCTTCCTCTGTCTAAATGTCGACATCTCCTTCTGCATATCTATGCCAAAACTAATTTCCCCAAGCATTCTTAATATATTCCTTTATGCTCCTAGAGAGAGAGAAAGAACCAACTGTAGGGAACAATTAATCTCAGCTTAAAATAGAACGAACAAATTGCTTCCTAAAAATGCCTCTTTGCTTCACTTGGAGGAACTATAAAGAGATTTTAGGGAGTGTGTCTCAGATGTAGCCTTCCACATTATAGACAACTCAAGTTAGGTGAGATGACTTTCACTTTAAGTATCAATATAAATAGCTGCATCATCATTTACATGAATAGTTGTGCGCAAGGAGCCGGAATACTTAAGTTTAGGTACACTAAAGACCTGTGTAATGAAATTATAGCATTTAGATGAGAAAGTTATGGCAATTTCATAGCAAAGCAACTTTCTAAATTACTTTGATGTGAAGTAGTAAAAGTAGAGTTTTGGTTCTAACCCTTTATTTTTTTCCATTCACTATCCACACTGTTTATAACTCTCATGGAGAAAGATAAGGGTGGAATGTCAGCTCAGTGTCTTTTCAGAATTGAATAGCCACTCAGCTGTAATCTGCAGCTAAATATATACATATATCATATTTCAAGACAATACTTATTGCAGTGCAGAGACCTAACCTATAAATCTTAAATTACTTAAAATGAAGGCTTTGAGAAGACATTAGAGGCATAATCAAAGACAGAAGTGGCACTAATAATATTGAAAGGATAAAATTATTGATTTTTAGAACTATTGAACAGTTAGGATTATCTGAATTGTTTCAAATTTTTAACTAATTTCTGAATATCCTGTGTGTGAAACTTTCTCCAGCCCCCCCCATCAACTTCTTCCTCTCTCCTTCTTTCCCTCTTTCCGTCCCTCCTTCCTTCCCTCCCTCTATATATTTATATATATATATATATATAATTTTATTTTATTTGATTTTTAATAGAATTTACTGAGGATTAGAGAATCATAGAATGGTTTGGGGTGAAAGGGACCAGAAAGATCATCTAGTTCCAATTCCCCTGCCATGGGCAGGGAAGTCCATCCATTTGACCATGTTGCTCAAAGCCCCATCCAGCCTGTCTTGAATACTCCCAGGAATGGGTCATTGTCTTGTGTTTGCATGGCAAGATTTTGGTAGCAGGGGGGTGCTGCAAGGCTGACTTCTGTGAGAATCTGCCAGAAGTTTCTCCCATGTCTAGCAGAGTCAATGCCAGCCAGCTCCAAGGCAGACCCGCCAAGGTCAAGCCAAAAAGAGATGAAGTCATGCCTCTGTAATGGCATATTTAAGAATGAAAAAGTTACTGGGCAGAAGTAATTGCAGCAGAGAAGAGAGGAGTGAGAGTATGCGAAAGAAAAAGCTTTATAAACACCAAGATGAATGAAGCAGGAGAAAGAGAACGTGCTCCGGGTGCTGAAACTGAGATTCCCCTGCAGTCTGTGGCGCAGACTGTGGTGAGGCAGAAGGTGCCCCTGCAGAATGTGGACATCCATGTGGGACGAGAGATCCACCTTCAGACCATGTAGGAGATCCAAAATTGAAGCATGCTGTAGCAGGTAGGTGCTTGAAAGAAAGCTATGACCCCACAGGAACCCCATGCTAGAGAAGTTTCCTCTACAGGACCTGAAGAACCATGGGGAGAAGTGTTGGAGAAATTTTGCAGTTTTTTGGTAGGACTTGTAACCCTGTGAGGGGTCCACACTGGAACGCCTGTTCTTGAAGGATTGCACCCTGTGAAAAGGACCCACACTGGAGCAGTTCATGAATGATTGTTTACTGTGGGACAAACCCCACACTGGAGCAAGGGAAGGATGACTCAGCCTGAGGGGGAAGAAGCAGCAGCAGAAAACAACATGTGATGAACTGACCCTAAACACCATTCCCCATCTCCTTTGGGGGCTGAGGAGGTAGAAAATTAGGAATGGTATTAAGCCCAGGAAGTAAAGAGAGGTGATGTGAAGTTGTTTCTGAGATTTTTAATTTTTTTTTTAACTTCTCAGTATCCTACTCTAATTTTGATTGGTAATAAATTCAATTATCTTCTCCTAGTCAGGCCTGGTTTGCTTGTGACAGTCACTGGTGAATGTTGTCTCCCTGTGCTTGTCTTAACTCATGAGCCTTTTGTTATGTTTTCTCTTCCCTGTCCAGTTAAGGACGGATATTACCGACCAACTTTGGTGGACACTTGGCCAGCCAGAGTCAAACCACCACAGACATCCATAACTTCTCTGACAACGTGTTCCACTGCCTCATCATCCTCACAGGAAAGAATTTTTTCCTGACATAAGCCTTCCCTCTTCCAGTCTAAAGCTCTTATACATTGTACTACAGCTGCATTCCCTTGTGAAAAGTCCCTTTTAAGCTCTCTTGAAGCCTTCTTCAGGTAATGGAAGGCTGACATAAGGTCTCCCAGCTCTTTCAGCCTGTCTTCATGGGATAGGTGTTCCAGCCATCTGAGTATCTTTTTGGAATCCTCTGAACTCATTCTGATAGGTCTACATCCTTATGTAGGAATCCCCAGAGCTGGAAGCAGCACTCCAGGTAGAGAGGTCTCACAAGAGTGGCATAGATGTGTAGAATCCCCTCCCTTGACCTACTGACCCCACTTCTTTTGATACAGCCCAGGATTCGACTGGAAAGTTCTGATCATGTTAAACCTTTATCTCTAGTTCCTTAAATATAATCAGATTTGACTTTTATCTGTATGTAGCTGTGCAGAAATTTGGAAGTGAGCCCATGTCTTCTAAGTACTGCCATTCTAGCACCACATTAATTTGTTGTCAGAACTCCCTGTGGGTTTCCTGTAACCACTCTCTCCCCATGGTTTCTTGTATGACCACTGGTCTTGTCCTCAAGGAAGAAAAGAAAACATGACATTGGTGTAATCCAGTTTTATTCTTTGAAATTATCCTTCTCTTTTGCTATCACATATTTTTTTCTCATTTTCTTCTTTTAATCTTACTAGGCTTGTCTTTTTAATTCTTTGTTTAAATTTTGTTTTTCTTATTCTGCTTGCGGTTGGAGTTTTTTTATTGCTTTCATTTTATTGTCTCTAAATGTTGCTATGTATTACTTTGTTATGATTTTCTTTCTGTGATCTCCACATATGACTTGAAATTTTTGAATACTTTGAGCAAATAAACAGGAATTGAATAATTTCTTCAATGGGCAGAAGAAGTAAAAGTGAATTCTCCATCAAAGCAAGGATACCTATGTAGATTATGTTAATATTTATGCAGGTATTATGTAGGCATTATGTTAATGACTATTATAAACATGTATTTAATCCAGAACTCCCTGCACATAAATAGATAGAGGGTTCTGTACAACTATAAGCTGATGACTTTTGTGTTTCAAAGAAGTGTCTTTTGCTATTTCACTAGTACTATTCTGATCATGAGAAGGCTTGCTATAAATAAAGACAGGCACAAAGACATGAAGTGGATCTCATTTAAAAGACTACCATTCCTCAGAATCTGTGCATCAAAATACTGTAAAACATTTTAGAGCAATACACTGACTCAGCTGCCAAAACCACATTTTTGTAGGCACTGCCCTGCCTTACTGACCGATGATGTATCATGCTGTTTCTTGGATGTTTAGAAACCCTGCAAAATGGCACAGTGACATACTGAGAAACTCTTCAGCAAGTAGCACATAGTCAGTTTTGCTTGTCCTTGAAGCAACAGATTCACTGTGCCTGTGTCACAGAACCATATTGTACAGGCAGAGCATATCACGCAGGTATTAAACACTTTCAGCTTTGTGTCTTTCCAGCAGATTTGTGATGACGTGCATGCAAACAACTCCTTGAAAGTCTTGTATTCATCACAGGTTGTATATTTTGTTGCTACTTCTGTTCTTAAAATGTAAGGAATTTAAGTAATCTGATAAAATTTATTTAGGTTAATGTCAAAGAAGATTCCTGATGGTGATGTAGTTTAATTTTGAATCATGGCTTTATCTCTATCCCAAGGATGATTAGTTTCAAAGACACTAAATGGCTCATAATCAAAGTGTGAGCTTTATTTTGGTTGTGAAGTTTATAGCATTAAGCTGAACACGTGAATATTCACCTGAAGATACCTGGCATAAGAGAGACAGGATGCAAATGAGGAAAGTGTAACACTCAAAGAATACTGCCTATGGAAAACATTCAATGAACTGCTCCTCTCTTGAAGCTACTTGCCTACATCACAGATTTGCAGATAGGTGTTTCTATGAAAAGAAAAAAACCCAAAAAACAACCCAACAAAAAGAAAACACTAAAACATCATCCACTTTTAGAAAAAGAATCACCATTTTTGTTTAAAAACATGTTTAGCCTCTTCCACAGTAGCTCTCTGTTTTATCCAATTACTCTTTAGAATAAAATTCATAAAGAGCTCGGGGATGGGAATACTGATCTTTTCCCTCCGCAAAAAGACACCTCTGTTTTCCAGCCTCAACAGCTGGGCTGCTTTTAATCAGTTGTCCTTCCTGCCCTGTGATTTTACTGCTTTCTCCTCTAAGGTTTTTAATTTGACCCTTTTACCTTATGTTGCAGGGAGAAAACAAATAAAACATGGTACAGATCTTTTTAAATGTTTCCTTTTTCAATTGTTCTTCTTTTCACAGAGTAATTAAAGAATTGTAGGTTTAGAGGGAGGGAAAATAAATGTCACTCTATAATCTCATGGCACATGAGTATAGTCCTGGTTCTAGATTAATTTTCAATGCTCATTAGTTTCAATGGAGATTAAGGGCTTTTGAAAGTACTATTGGGGACAATCTCATATTTTAGGCATTTACCTACACTTTAAAATCTGACTTATGATCTCAGTTTATCTTAAACAAGACCTGGAATTCTGATATTCTGATTTTTCAGAAAAGGCTACATGAAAGTGCAGTAGAGTACAGTTAGGTAAGTTAGCTATGAAATAATTGTAACCACAGTCACAGTGATATAAATATACAGTAGTTCTGTTGTATAATTATGTTTTTCTGAATTTACAGGGCTGCTTCTTCTTTTTTTTCTTTTATGCCTTCAGAAATATTTTTTTAAAAATAACACAAGTTTTATATTACAGCAATACCAGATATTAGATATTAGAATATAAGAGATATCTGATATCAGAATATAGGAGACCACTAACATTTTTTTTAGAGAAGACTTTTAACCTTACCTGCACAGTTACTTTTTACTGAAGTTAGATTTCTCATGGGAGCAACACCTGTCAATGTGAGAGTAAGAATATTATTTTCATCTTTAACATATTAAGGGAAGAAGTAAAATGCTTTAAATTGATATCTTAGAGGAAATAGATGATAAAACCATGCATGTTCATAATTTTTACCCTTAATTACCTTTTTAAATGTTATATCTTAATGTCAACTTAATCTCTAACAGAGGGAATTTCAATGTAAAAGTACATGATTTGTTATAGCACCAAAAATATCTTACAGTGTGGATTAAAAGCTCTTTCTAAACATCAAGGAAAATCTGACATAGTACATTGGCTGTAGAAAGAAATTTCTACCGTACAAGAGTGGACTGACAAGAAAAAAGAGTTCTGGTAGGCAGAAAGAATCACAGCTATCTTGAACTTTCAGATTACTTCAGCAGTAGAAGGATTTCCATGGCACATCACTGTTGCTGTAGATATATTTTTCTTTCTTCTTCACGTCTGTTTTGTTTTTACTTTTTAATTGCTAACTGGAGCTGGGGTTTGGCTCTGTTGACATGGGACCTGATTCTAGAAAGACAAGAGCAATCTAGAGCTGGCAGAAATTCAGAGTGCACAGGTCTGCACAGAGGAAGAGAGTACAATAGAGTTGAACTGGACAAAACCTATTTTTTACCATTTTCATCATATTGAAAATAGAATGGAACCTGATTTAAACCACACTGTTCCACTTTTCCTCCAGCAAAAGTGCACTACACTTAAAGTTTGAATAATAGAGTGGTGAATCAGACTTTTCAATGCTAGAAATAAAACAAGTGCAGAAGGCCAGTGGCTTCTAAATTTATGAAGAGCTATATACACTGAACTTGACAGTTATACCATACTGAACATGCAAAGGCATACCTGTGAATTAAGCAGAAAAAAAATACTTTACTGTTATTTTGATACATATTTAAAGTAAAGATCTGTCTCTTGCTTTGGTGGATATTTTGAAAATTTCTTTCAATTCCTATTCACAATATTTTCTTTTGTTTTTTTCATTATTAATTTCTTCTTATTTCTTAGCAGTCAGCCCCATGGCCTGCCTCTTGCTCTTACATCAGTAACACAATGTTCAAACCATTAATTTCTCTTCTTTGCCCTTGCTCATTACAGCCATCCTCTGTAGACTGGAGTTTATTCCAAAGCCTTCCAGGCAGAAGAGCTCTAGGTGGGGTCTTCCAGTGATGCAGATAATATTGGGAGATTTATTCATATATTTTACCCCAAGTAGATATGGTACCTCACAGGAGTCCCTGCTGGGGTAATGAAATACACAGTATGAATTTTAGGGTTCAGCCATCTAATACCTGTTCCTCCAAAGCAAAATCTAGAAACAAAGAACAAAGAGATCACTTCCTTAAAAGGAAAAAGAAAAAAAAAAGGGGGAAAAAAAAGAGTCCCGTTAAAAGTATATTTTTTCTTTTTGCAGAAACATATTACTGTAAATTTCTGAGCCAGGCTTCTCATTGTTGTGAAGCATCCTGCCAGGCTTTGCCAGGCAAAGTATGCAAGGTGACTGATGCATCATTCCAGCATTCTCATCCCAGCAATGAATGTGGCAAGTCAGGAAAGTCCACACTGAATCCCTTGTTCAGTCAAAAATCTCTGACTATTTATTAAATACTAATGGGTCTGGATGGATTCTACTAGCATAAAACCTTGTTTTGTTTTCGACAACATTTGCAGTTTGGATCAAACTGGTTTTTTCAGTGAAGTAAACAGTAAAATTCCTCTTGATTTCACAAATATTGCATTATGCCTTCTGATCTCATAACTCAAAATTATTGTACAAAGTCCAAGAGTTCTAAATATCTACTAGGATTTATGCATAATATTGGGGTATATTTTGACATTAGTTAAGTGGTACTTATCTGTACACATTTTTGTTCCTTCTGTGATCTCTGCCATCATTCTTGAAGATAAAGTTTTTCCTCCTCTCATACATCACCTTAAGAGGAATAATAATAACCATGAACACAAGAGTATCTGTTTATACTCTCTACCTGTATGTAGTATATTTCCACCCATCTCATTTTCCACTCTCAGACAACCAGTTTAATAAGGATGTAGAAACATCAGTATTAGAATATTCTGCATCTTTGCCTGAAGTAAAGAAGAATTATGGAATTTTTTTATGTTGGAAAAGTCCAACAAGATCATCAAGTCCAACTGTAGACCAAGCACCACCAAGTCCACTACTAAAACACATCCCAAAGCATAATGTCCACATGATTTTATCTACCTCCAGAGATGGGGAACTGAGTACTTCCCTGACTAGCCTGTTCCATGCCTGACAACACTTTCTGTGAGTAAATGCTTCCTAATATGCAGTCTGTGTTGAACCTGGTTCAATCTGAGGTAATTTGAAGCCACAAGGATGATCTGGAGGGGAAGCTGAATGAGGAGCAGCTGAGGTCACTTGGTCAGTCCAGCCTGCAGGAGACTGAGGGGAGACCTCATTGCAGATACAATTCCTCATGAGGGGAAGAGGAGCGGCAGACACCAAATTCTTCATTCTCATGTCCAGTGACAGGACTTGAGGAGAGAGCATGAAGTTGAGTCAGGATAGGTTTAGGTTGGCTAATAGGCAGAAGTTCTTCACTCAGAGGCCAGCTGAGCACTGGAACAGGATCCCCAGGGAAGCCATCATAGCACCAGCCTGACATGTTCTCAGGCACAGGGTGTGATTTTGATTTTCCTGTGCAAGGATGGGAGTTGGACTCGATGATCCTGATGGGTCCCTTCCAACTCAGCATATTCTATGATTCTATAATTCTATGATTCTGTGATTCTATGATTCTATGATTCTGTGACTCCTTTCATGTAGGTATAGAGAGCAATAGAGGTCTCCCCTCTGCCTCCTTTTCCCCAGGCTAAACAACACAAGTTGAATCTTATCCATTTGGCCTCAGTTTATTGATCCAGATCCCTCTGTAGACCCTTTCTAACCTCCTGCAGATCAATACTCCCTCCCAGTTTGGTGTCATCTGCAAACTGACTGAGGGTACACTGAATCCCCTCATCAAGATCATTGATAAAGTTACTAAACAAAACTAGCTGCAATACTGAGCCTTGGGGAACACCACCTGTGACCACTGGGTTTAACTTCATTTACCACCACCCTTTGGGCTTCTCCATTCAGACAGATTTTTAGTACTCAGTAGAAAAGCAACCAAACATAGTCTTATATTTTAAAAGGTCTGTTTAGGTCTGATTGAAACCAGTGGAAACTGAAAATTCAAATAGGCTGTAGTTAGTGGAATTCAATAATTCATTTCAGTAATGTTCACAGTTATGTACAAGGTAAGGGCATAAAGTTAAGCCTGTCAACACATCTTGACAGTTAAAAGTACCTGGTCTTTAGAAAGATGCCTCTATGAAAGCATGATGGTATCAAAACTTGAAACATATGAATGCTACCTGAACATTTCTGGCATCTCCCAACTTGTTAGCAGGTGAGGTTTTCATAATGTTTTTACTCCCATAATGAACATCCACTGTTGTCTTAATTTCCAGGACAGAGATCCTATAATATTTATCAGATCTAATGAATATACACACTGGGAAGCTCAAGTATACCTTGCACAAAAATGTATATGATCTGGGAAAGTCAAGTCTTCCATGCAGTAAAATGTATATGGCAATCTCTATAAACATGTTTTGTGGTTATGTGCTTTGACTAGCATTTATGCAGTCAGTATCTGTTTTCCCTCTCTCAAATCCAATTGTAGCATATTAATAGGATAGAGTAGTTCATTAAAATGTCCATAATTTTCAGTTTTCATGCCCAGTGTTTTTCAGAAATAGTGGTCCAGTTAAATGGTCAAAAGTAACATTTTGTTATATAATTGTCAAAAGGAAAATTATAGTGTCATCTTCATACACAGCAAAATATCTGTGTCACTTCTTTAAGAAGAAAAATTAGCTCAGCCTGAACAACAGAACGCAATAACTTCTAAAATAACTTCTAAAATTAAATTTTTAAAAGACAACAAATTTTATTATGTTCCTATCCTTTGGGGGGTATGAATCTTGACTGTATCTGAAGGTTGGAATAGCCTGAAGATTGTATTTTTTCTTACATTCAGTTTGAAGTTAGATGCCCAAAACAATATCCCTCTTGTACCAAGTATGATGTAATCTGAGTCATACATCCACCTAAGGTCTCTCAGTGGTGCATTTTCCAAAAGAAAAAGGTCAGGAGGGAAGCTGAGGGTGAGAATTGGTCCTAGTGATTTACATTTCAGTCACTGTTGCTATGAAGTATTTCAGTTGGGGAAGGCAAGATACTATTTTCTGGATGTGTCAGACTAGTAATTACCATTTAATACTCCTTTCCCTAAGGTCTCTTCTATGGAACAAAGGGCACTGACTCTTGTGAACATTAATAATCGATATGGTTTATTCTATTCACAGCAATTTCAGTGGCTAATAAGGTTACTGCTATCGGTATTTCAGTACTATGTAAGTAACATTTAGCTGCATGATTAAACAAGCCCTTTGTTTGCTTCCCTCTCTCCAGATGGGAACTTGGCTCAGTATGACCCAAAAACAATTAGGTAAGTGATCTTGCTCTGCTATTTACATCTGACCTTAGATGTCAGATATCCTGTTTGCCAACACTGAGCTCAGATAAGCCTATACACATTGTGCGTGAACCTTGAACTCACTCAACTACACTTTTGACTTCCCCTATGGAATAACTAAAGTCCTGTTTGCCCTGTCAAATCATTTAGTTTTGCTGCCAGAGATGACTTTTGCAAGCTTGTGAAGAACTGCTTGGGAAGGCAATAATGTTCTGCTCTGAGAACATGGGAGATTCACATGAAGGTTCTGGTTAATTGAACCAAAACCTCTAATTGAATCTGCAAGAGCTGGATCACTGACAACTAAAGTGAAGACAGCTGCCAGGTTTAATTTAGCAGTCTCTTATGAGCACCTCACTTCATGTGTGCAGATCCTACACATCATCTGGCTGAGACACAATACCTGGGGAGGCAGGTAACCCTTGTGCAGCCTTACATCTGCTTGGCCTTAAGTCTAGACTCTCTGCCATATTCTCTGATGGACTCAGGAAAGTGAAAGAAATTGTTTCAGTGAGGACTTGTGCTCCAGAAAATGCTGTCTACAAGAGCCGTAAACCAAGTGCAGGTTTTCAAACAACTGAAAAGGAAACAATTTAAATCTGCATTGACAAGTTCTGAAAGTGTAACTTTATACTCAACTTTTGAACCACTCTCTTTGGAAGAGCAGATCTTAAAATTCTGGAAGTGCCTCAAAGCTTTTGTCTTCTGTGAAAAACTTTAATCTATAAAAATCATACTATAGATCTTTTTTCCTTAAAATGTACTTTGATCTAACCTTTTAATTTGGTTTTCCTTGTAGTTATAATAGCTTTATGCATGATGTATACCATTTTCTTGTCTTTTTATCTTTGTTTTCCTTCATGCTCTTTATCTGTGAATCCTCATTCTGTCACTAACTAAAACATAGTCCAATTATGGTATTGAGTAAAGGATGCTAGAAACCACCACATTACAGACTACTAATGTTCACATCCCTCTTTAATTATGTTGCTGTAACATCAAATTTAACAGCAACAAGCTCCAATATCTGTGTTGAGTGCATTACTTATCTTTTGTTAAATGAAAGACTACATAATGAGGAAAATGGCTATTATCTCAATAAGTGAAAATTTTCTTACACCAAGGCCAATGTTAAACAATATATGATCTATCATACAGGTTTTTTTTTCCACTGCAGATTATAATGCTTCCATTTCTGTAAGAGAGAAAGAAGTCAAATAAATAAAGCTTTTTCAGTCATTCAAAAAAAAAAAAAATCAAAGACAACTTCTTTTAATAACACTGATTCCATCTGTTCTGTTGGGGTGTTTTTGAGAGAAGAATCTTCACTGGCTTGCTGTTAACTTCTGATCCCAGAAGAAACAACTTCATCTTACTTCTTTCCTTAATCCATGGCAATTGAATTTCGGATAAGGAGACTATCTCCTCATGACCCATATTTAGCTAGAATAAATCTGTTTTATAAAGAACATGCAAGAAATCTTATTGCAATTCCTTGATTATGAACTGTTGCAGTGCCTTTTCATTACCAAACTGAAAAAAAAGAGTTTTAGCTTTCTATTCCAATCATATGTAAATAATTTGTTGGATTTATTCCCCTTTTCTGAGTACATTTGTTCATTAAGCTTTAACACACTGTCTGTGTTATTTGCCACAAAGCATTTCCTTTCCCTTTGTTTAATCAAAAGTTGGAGGGTCCTAGGGTACCTGCTATTTATGTTGCTTTTTTCATCTCATTAACTTCCTTTTCTAATTTACACTGGTACTCAAGATATACTTTCTGTATTGCCATTGCAGCTAAGCAAATTATTCTACCCCTCATGACTGCTTTGGCAGCTTCCCACAAAACACCCAGGCTAGTTCCTTGGTTTTTATTGATATTAATTTATTCTGAAATAGTCTTCATCTGTTGCACAAATGCTGCAGCTTTAATTAGAGAGTTGTTAAATCTCCATACTTCAGATCTCCTATAATTCAGTATACCATCCAGAGACATACACACCAGAAAATTATCGGGCAAAGCTGGATTCGAAATACCAGATGGTTACTCATTACAGTGTATCCTCATAAATAAATAAGAAGAATCCCAGTTTAAATGTAGTTGTACTAAGGTATAAAATGTAGCCGATGGCCTGTTTCAGTGTTGCTGCTGGCATGAATCAATGAGGACTAAATCTTTGTGATATCCTTTGTTCACTTGACTTTTAAATCGATATTTTGCTAACAAAGGTCAAATCTCACATTCCTTTGTCAAAATAAAGAATAATTAAAATCTTAATTTTATACAACCCTTGGAAACTTCTGGCATTAGGTAAGAAATTATCAAGAAATAAACTGAAAGCTTAGATTGTTGGGAACAAACAGATTTGCAAGTATAAAAGGGCTACACATCCAAGAGTATCAGGGATAAACCTTTGCAATATTACCTTTAAAAATATTAACCTCTTTGACCAAAAGAGAAATAAACTCTTCATCCCAATACTATTGCTTAAATCATAAATGATGTTAAAAGTAAGGGAACTTTTTTATTGTGGTGGATTTGATGAAAATAAGCAAGGTAGCAATTAAATGTAAGGGCAATGACCACCCAGGTAAACTCCATGTCATCAAAAACCTCAGAGAGCTTTTCTGTTGAATTTGTTTTACTATGCATTACGCTTTTTATTCTTAATTTACAATTTATCTGTAGTAGCATACTGTGCAATCTTAATACAGATTCAAAGTGTGAACTAAGCAAATCTCTAGATCACATCATCATATCTATTAAAAATTATAAATAAATAACATACAGAAAGAAAAAGTGAAATTGAGATGTTTTGTAAGCATTCTGAGGTTAATGTTTAACAGAGGAAAGGTACTAAAGGGTAGGCAATTGGAAGAAATACTCACATTTTTACTTCCAAAATTATTTTTAGTATGTTAATCCTACAGTATTAGAAGAACAATTAAAATGCTACTTCAGAACAAGGATAATTAGAGAAATACGCTTAAAATGTCAATAATGATAAATAAATATCCTTATAAACTACTGAATATTCATGTCACATGGCTTTTTTTTCAAACATACTTTTTATTTAAACATATGTTTTCTATTTAAAAAAACTTGAGGCTTTTATGTAATGTTTTCATCACTTCAGTTAGGGAAAACCTCTCTAGTTTTTTAATTCACAAGCCAGTTTAGAACAGTGCATCCCTGAAGTGTGGCAAAATACAGAGTAAGCAAATACACTGAGAACAGATCACAGTATGAGCAGAGCACCATAACATTCCAGTGGAGACCTGTTATTATTGGCCTGAACTTCAAGTTTTCATGAGCTTAATTTCAGAATTGTTGATTTTCTGTATATAGTCGTCAATATTTTACAAATGCTGTGGCAATCCTCTTGCCTAATTTTGTTTTCCTAAAAGTTTCTCATCTAGCCTAAATTGTCATTCTAAATGCTTTTACTGTTAGTAGAAGGACAAAATATACCTTCAGAAGCTAATTCATCCTGTACTGAGATATGTGACAGGGCTTCTGCATGTGGCTCTCTCTTTTGATCTATTAACTTTATGTTCTGTAGTGTGTAAGAAATTCAGACCCAAATTCAGCTGTTTATTCAGTTACCAAAGTTCATTCAAGATACTTCAGTACACCATCAGAAAGCTGGCACAGAGTACCCTTGTAAGACACCAAAGCCTCCAAGGATAATACAAATGGCACCAGGCCCCCATGGTTGTTGAAAGCTGTTGAGTAGTATTCTTGGGTATTCATTCAGATGGGATGTCTAATGTTTGGATGGCTTAAATTGCATGCAATGAAGTCCACCCAAGAAGAGAACAAATAGGTTATATGGCTTAAAGAAAATATAGACTGTAAACTAAGTCAATATGAATTTGAACGAAGTCACAATGATCTATTTTCAGTCCTCAGAAATTCAGGACCTGAATTTGCAAGCCATCATATACAGGTGCATGACATCTGTTGTGCATAACCATGACCTAGTCTATAAGTGGGTACTTGTATTCTTGAATGTCTGTAGCTGGTAGAGGGGCTGGACAGCTGACCACCAGGGATGACTGGCAGCTCAATGGCTTGTTCTGAAAGTTTCCTTTTTGCCAAAGTCAACTTCAGCTGGGGACTTTTTTCCCCTTACCGTGAGCCGCACACTTCCTAGGATGGCAGCCACTGTCCCAAAAGCCGGAGTGCTGCAGAGAGGCAGTGTTCCCTCGCCCGGACCCCAAATCAGACACCTCACACAGTGCTCAGCTGCTGCTTGGGTTCAGGGGCGAGAGACCCCGGCCCAGCAGAGGCTTCAGGCTTTTATTCTGGGGGTTACTTTTATCGGAACGGCACAGGGGAGGAACAGGGAAGGGTCAGAGGGTCAGGGCCTAATCGGGAAGGAGTAAGGGAAGAGAGAGTGAGACACAAAATACCATTGTGAACTGAAGGACTGGGAGGGGGGGGGGCGGAGTTCGACCCCCCTTCCAAGGCCAAACCTAACTCTGCATCAGAGGGGCCTCATTCTCTAGGTTTCCACAAATTCCTGAGGGGGTATGAAACTCTCTGGGCTTGAACCACTGCTACAAATATCCTTATGAATTGTGTGATAAATGCTCAAAACAGCAGTTTTAGGTATTTCTCATGTTTATCTCCTCTTTTTTCATACAAATATGATGCTACAACAACCAAAGGTATCACTAGGGAGTCTGACTGATATAATTTGTCCTGGATATTCTTTAGCATTGAGATTTTCTGGCTTGGAATCTATCAGTTTGATAACTATTCATTCCCTATTATGTTATTAGTATTTCCAGTTTCACAACTCCAGGAGTGAAGGATGACCTTAATCTGAAAAAGTTTATTTCTTGAGAAGCTTTGTGTACTCTGAGGTGTACTCTTTTGAAAGGGAGTGAACCACTGACCAGAGAAGGCAAGCTTAAATTAGTGCATATCCTCCGGGCAAAACTCCTGTTCTCTGCACTTGCCTGAAGCCAACACAGTTCTCCTGTTTTACTTAGTGGTGCAAACTAACCCAATTTCCATCCTCATGTATCTAAATAACATCTAGGCAAAGGCACTTCCCCAAACTTAGTGTTTAAAACTTTGGCTGGTATACATGGGTCTACCACCATGCAACCAGTATGATTTTGGCTTGAATGTAACATAATTAGTTGATATTAACAAACATTGACAATGTTTTAACTGTAAGCTGTGAGCAATTATTTATGTATACACATATACCTGGAAACAGAATACTGAGAAATGTGATTTTGTTGCTAAGTCTGGTTTGTTTCCTCATAAGAATTTCTTGCACCACAAGATATTTTGGATCATTTTCTTCTGTATCTAAAGGGAAAAAAGGTGGAACTAATTATAAACTACTACATAAAGGTTTAGGGAGTTTTTCCAAGTCTGATAAGTCAACTAGTACCTTTCCATTTTCACATTACCTTTCATCAATGGCTAATTATTCAGGATATCTACATGTCTTTGGAAACACCTCAGTGAATACACAAGAGAGTAAAAACATTTAGAGCACCAGCTGATGGTCAAGTAGAATACCTTAGAGCATCTAATACAATCATGGTACGTGAAAGGGACTAAATAGAGCTTGATAAAATAAATGGATTCTATGAAGCTGTTCAGCACAAAACAGCTGATGTCTAATACCAGGGGCAGATGAGTAGCTCTCTTAGACTACACGACCTGTGTTGACTCAACTGCACTAGAAACTTACGACACATGAACAAAATCCATAAGTAAAACAGGCACCTGAATTTTAAGAACTTCATTTAGATATCAGAAATATTGAGTTAAATGTCATCCTTCCTGTCTCAACAGGAAAGATCTTAGAAGAAAATGTCAGAAGTTCCTCCACAGAAAGATTTAGTTTTTGAAATTCTCTGTTATATGAGCCCGATGAGGGCACCAAGTAACTTCAAATATAATAAATAAAATATTAAACTATTCTGAATTTTTTGCTCACTCAATGAAAATCCTTTGCTCCATAGTATTTAAAAACCCTAAATAATAATGTCTGTAGAGGAAATTTCAAGGACTTCTAATGTTTATTTCATTGTATGAAATATAACAAAAATACAAAATGTCAAAGAAAAGTTGAAATGTGTACTCAGGAATTAAATTGGTCTAACAAGAGTGCTCTTTAATCTGAAGGGTGCAAATCTGATATATTTATCATGGTGTGTTTTAAATTGGCTTGCATTTGTTAAGAGAACAAGGATAAAAGTGGAGGGTACAGATGGAAGATGTGAGCAAACACAAAACTATTCATTTTTTCCTTGTCTGGTTAATTTCTCCAATATCAATTAATTCAGGAATTATTTGGTAAATATATTAGTCATGTACTACTTGAACAATTGACCAAATAGTCTCATCACACACACAAAAAAAAATCAGAATTATATATGTAGACATAAATTTGACACAATATCTAATGCAGTCATAAAACTCCAGAACACAAGAATTTATTTTTTTTCTTCCTTCCACAAAAGTAAACAGAAAGCAGCAAACAAAAAATCTCTTGGGAGGATGAAGAATCTCAAATGTGCATTGCACAGAAATGCAGTATCCTGCTCTCTCCTTGGAGTTCAGCCGTGTCAGCCAAAGTTACATGTTTGAGAGCACGTTCAGTAATGGGAAGTATTCCAGATTTATATATGAGAAAGTGAATCTCTCTATGACCAACATATGCTGATCAACCTACTGTGCATGGGATAAGGGTTATTCTTTCCTTCCATACACCCATTCATAAACTCAAATGACAAATGCACATCATATACAGAGCAAATACCACTAAAGCAGCACACAGAATTATCATAAAACACTTTGGGTTAGAAGAGACCTTAAAGAACATCCAGTTTCAAGCCCCCTACTGTGGGTCTTCCACAAGATCAGGTTGCTGGAAGCCCCATTCAACCTGGCCTTGAACGCTTCCAGGGATGGGGAATCTACAGCTTCTCTGGCAAACCTGTACCAAGGTCTCACCACTCTAAGAGCAAAATTATTTTCCTGATATCTGATCTAAATTTACCCCCTTTCCGTTTGAAGCCATTCCTCTTTGTCCTGTTACTATATGGCCTTGTGAAAAGTCCCTCTCCAGCTCTCTTCAGGTACTTGAAGGTCTTCCCAGAGCCTTCTCTTCTCCAGGCTGAAAAACACCAACTCTCTTGTCTTCATAGAATAGGTGCTTCAATCCTCTGAGCATCTTTGTGGCCTCCTTTGAACTTGCTTCAAGGGATTCACATCCTTCTTATATTGTCTTTCTGAGCTGAGAGTTAACATCATCGTGCCAGGTTCTTTCTTGTCAACCAAAACAAGTTTTCCTCCTCCAGCCTGCTGTCAATCCCTTCTCTGTCCAACCTGTACTTATGCTTGAGATTGCCTTGACTCATGTGCAGGACCTTGCACTTGGTCTTTGTGAACTTTATGGAGTTTGCACAGATTACAACACTGAACCTCCTCTCTGAATGCATCAGCTAGTAAGTGACTCAAATTTAAAGAAGGGTTGTTTGTGTTTTTTGTTTGTTTTTCCCTCAGTGTCAGTCACAGTGTACTTTTTCGTTACCAATACATTAAAGGATTTTTCCTGACACTACCAAACCTTTCATCACAGGCAAATAATAAAGAATTAATTTGATTGACTGAAAAAAGCAGCCCATATTTGATCTAATGACAGAAGGTTTAGTCTGCTCATATGCCCGATTGCACCCATAAATTATGCCCTAATACCGACCCACTTGAATGGTCACAGTGACTATCACAGCCTCCTTACTCGTTTGGCATGTAATTTCCAGAAACTTGAACATTCTTATTTTTTTTAATCTGTACAGTGCACCACCTCAACAATAAAGAATACATATTCTCATCCAGTTTTACTCTTCCAATTCATGCTTATTTTTCCAATACACTCTAATTCAACTCACTCTATGTACTTCAACACCAAATTACTTATCTATTAAAAGTACTGAAAATATTTATTGGGATTCTTCAACTTTGTTTCTGGTAGTAGAAAGACAGTGACTTCACAGCTATTTTGATTATTATAGGTATGCAAATTGTCTTTGATTCCTTGTAATCAATGATCGAGGTCACAGGCCTCTATTTCAAAATTTATGAATTTCATGCAATCATTCCAGCTATTTTTCTTCCAAATTCAGCTATTAACTCTCTCTGTCAGAGACATTCTTTTTGGAGATATGGTCTTTGCAGTACTGTAAAAGCTAGTAAAACTGTAGCAAACCATTGATTCAGCTGCTTTCTTCCCTGCAACCCACTAAAATCCTCTTAAGGGTTTTATGCTCCTGAAAATCACTATAATACCCAGCTGCCTTCCCTTATATTGTCTAGGAAAAAGGAATTTTTAATGACTTTTTAGACTTTTTAGGTGTGATGAACATAAATCCATTTCACCTTGACTTTTATATTGATGAATTTCAAACCTTTCATTCTAGGTTTGAAAGCAAAATCTAGAACTGCAACTAAATAAGTTTGGATAAAGAAAAGAATCATGTTGGTAATTCATTAATTTTAAGAACAGCAGATGTAAATTGTTTGTGTGTTATATCACATGGTATGAAAAAGATCAAAGAAAAATATTATGAATATTGTTTCCTTTCCAGAACAGTTCAAAAGCAAAGAGAGCTTGCATGAGTTAGGCAAAGGTAAGATTACTCATGTGATTTTCCTTACCAAATGTCACGCATATCCTGAAAACTTCCTGTCAGCCATCCCAAAATGTCATAAGAAGAGAAGTTTGCAAGTCAATATGAAACCTTTTCCTTTAGACAGAGGTGTGATTTGAGTTCAAGCCTGTGAGCAAAGAAACAGTGTTTTAACACAAACTTTGAGCCCAGATACCCTTTATGGCATTAGAAAGAATCCTTAATCCTCTGAAGCATTTCCTTCAGAGCAATATGAAAAGAATAATGTCTAACTGAAAATGCTGTTACTCAGATCACTTGTTTTATGGGACAAAATAATTGTAGGTCTAAGCAAGCACAATTCTACTAATGTGACAATAACTGTAGTTGCTTACCACAGCAATGAATTTAACATGGTATGGACAAGTTCCTCAGATAAGTAAGTAAATAAATAAGTGTTAAGTTTTATTAGTTCGTCCTTCTGTGATATATTCAGACAAATGCAGTCAAAAACACTGACTATACCTGCAATGAATATTCAAGATACAGATCAAAGAAATGGAAATTTTTATTTAAAAAAACCCTTGCTGGCATTATTTTTCTTGTTTCTAAAGTGCTTACCGAAATAAATCAGGATTCTTTGGCATTTATTGTCTTGAATTATTTTTATAAATTATTCCTATTCTCTTGGTTTAGTATGATGACTTCATTTCTTGTATCATCAAGGCTGATGATGATACTGAGCCATTTTTCTTGAGCTCATTACTCTTTCATGATATTGTTTCTATTACTTGGCTGGTTAAATGAAACATTAGGAAAATAAAAATATTAAACTGTACTAATGCATTGATAAATGAACTAGACAGAGGTATTATTGAATATCAAGCTCATCTGCTTACCTTAAAAGTTTGGAAATTGCTCTAAGCCATCGCAGACATCTTTGTCATCTTGTTTACACAGTGAAGAGAAATAGCAACATTAACAACCAGTTCTTTTGACATGCCTTAAGGTCATGTAGTCATGGAATCCTAGAATCCTTTTAGTTGGGAAAGACTTTTGCGATCATTTAGTGCAACTACTTAACCAGCACTACCAAATCGACCACCAAATTATGTCATTAAGTGCCACATCTACATGTCTTTTAAATACCTCCGGTGACAGTGACTCAACCACTTCCCTGGGCAGCCTGTTGCAGTGCTTGACAACTCTTTTGATGGTGAAACCTAAACCTCTCCTGATGCAATTTGAGGCTATTTCCTCTTGCCCTATTGCTTATTACCTGGGAGAAGAGAAAAACCACCACCTCACTGACCACCAACCTCCTTTCAGGTAGTTGTGGAGAGCAATAAGGTCTCCCCTGAACCTCCTTTCCTCCAGACTGAACAACCCCAGCTCCCTTATCCACTCCCCATAAGATTTTTTCATCTCAGATGATCTGTCTTCTAGAAGTTCTCTCCATTGACTAAACGAATCTGCAACATATATAAACACACCTGTTAATCTCATTTACACATTGAGCATCCTGTGCTCTAGTTGCTAGTCCAGAAAAGCACAAGTGTTTATAGGTTACATATCTTGTCTGTCAAAGCTAGGAGAAAATAGCACTGTGGCACATGGTTTTTGGCTTGGTATGATTAATTTTGTTGCAGGTGTCAAGCTCAAAGATAAAGTTGATAATTCAGAAAGATATATCATATTTTATTGAAATATATATAAAGTTGTATAAAAAAACCAAAAGTCAAATTAAGCTCAAAATTTACTCAAATACCTATTTAACTAAAAAAAATCTGAAACATAATATTAATACAGAAGTGGTCCAGTTTTAGGTGAAATATGATATTTGATGAGATTTACTGATAAGAAGCTGCACTCTGATACGCACTACGCAGTGTGAAGTTGATTAATGGACTACACTAGTCTGACATACCTTCATCTTTTTCCTTCATTTATGAAAATTATAAATTCCTAGTCCATGAAGATTAAAAGTTCAATTACAAATGTTCATCCCACACTCAAGAATATGCACTTCTTTGCAATCTGTACAAGATTCTAGACTGAGAATAGCACACAATAGTAAGTTAGGTTTGCATGGAATAAACACCATAGCTCCTTTAAAGTTTATTATCTGCTTCACAGAAGTTTGGAAATCATTCAGGAAATAAATTTCTCAGTTTAGAAAAGCAAGAACCTGTAATGACCACCAAGAATTTAATTTGAAAAAGAATGTAAATCTTAAGGAATGGTATTTTGGAAAATGGTGTATTTTTTTGTATTCCACATTTCTTTCTGAATGTAGAACATAATCATACGTCCTTTATTCTTCTATGCTTAATGTATTCCTGGCAGTGGATTGTTGCAATAAATCCACTCTCTCTCAGGTGTTGGTGTTCCATAAAGAAGTGAAAAAAATATTCTTTCATTTTTCAGACAAGAAAACAAAACTGACCACTGGAAGTGTATTTAGAAGGTAGCCATCAGCTTGCTTTCTCATTTTATGAACAGTATCTCACTGGATACTAAAGTTTTTAATTCTGGATGAAATATACAGGAGGAGTTAGCATCAAAAGCAGTCTGAATTATTTTTTATTTCTGATTTTTCTAATTGCCTATTAACAGTTTCAATTATACAGGAGTATTTGAGGGGAAGTCGACCCATGTGTTATTTAAGGACTGTCCTTATTCTGATCAGCAATGGAAGATTGTAGGTTATTATTTCCTTGACGACACTGGACTGAAGTCGTGATGGTGACTAGCTGACAGTGCAGCAGGGACATTTATAATCAGATGCATAAAGCCTTGAGGGATGGCTTGGGCACTCAAGCCCCTCCAATATTTACGTTTGGTATTAAACACTTCAAGTGAAGGTAATGATTTTGGCTCATTGCCCTTTCCCAATATTTTGAAACGGTCATGCACCCATGGTCATAATAAAAGCAAAATTAACTCTGCTGCAAAGAGAGAGGAATAGCTGCTAGTTGAAAAAAGGTAATGTCAGGCATAAAACAGCTATTTTGACACTATTTTTAAAGGAACATTTTCATATTTTCATATCCATCTTCTACTCAGGAGATCAACAGATAAATTAATGTGGTCCTTCTGAATTTGCAATAACCCTGCTCTCACTAAAGAAGGCCGTCACTAAGAAAGAAAGTCAGGTTCTGGAGTAAGGGTAATAGTAATCAAAACTCCACATTTTGGTAGTTTCTAAATTAGCTATGAATAAAAGTGCCATGACTTAGAGCAAAGCAGATTTAATTACCAAGGTTGTGATAACATATTTTAAAAATAATAAGAAACCAACCAGCCACTGGGTTTTTTCCCCTAATCGCAACTTATGAGAACCATGGCACAGATAATCCATCACCTTATGAAAACTATTAAACAAACTGCTTATCTTAACTTGTATAAAGTTATGTTCACTAAATAAAGAATTAAGAAATATTCCTCTAAAAGCAGAAATGTGTTTGACAACTACTCCAAATATTTTACAGACTAAACTTGTGATGAAACTCATAGGACTAGCATTGTCAAAGAAAAAATGTCCTCTGTAACAGAATTCTGATTAATTAGAATAATATGAGAAGAGGAATTGGTTAGTTATAAGTGAGAAGCTGAGTTCCACTAACATTTTTTTCCCATGTTAAACAGAGCTATCAACTCTTTTTATGGAGCTGTAGTCTGCTTTACTTTAGAGACTGGAAAACAAAGTAGAGTTCCAGGAAATGATGAATCATTAACCTTTGAAGTAAAAGAAACAATTGCTTACTTTATATTTCTCTCTAGAAACGTATATCATTATGTCTTGAAAAACAGCCTGCAAAAACATATTTTCTAGTTTTGATTTCCAGAATTATGGTCTTTGTGACAAAATATACCTTATGGTGGTTAAAAATAAATAAATTAGTAAATAAAATTCTCAGATGGCAGAGAAGCTGAGAGATTACTGAACCATAAGCTCATCAAGCTTTTCTGTAGTTTACAAGTAATAATTGTAATAAAATTATGATTATATAAAGTATAGGATATAAAGTATATAACGTATACTAAAGTATACAAAGTTCCATTGATTTTCTAAATTTTCCATTTGATATATAAAATTGATTTTTAAAAATTTTTAAGGGATGTATAATTTGGATGTTGTGTGAAACCTTAAAATTCAGGCTATCAGCTTCTAATTATTAAGTGTTAAAGACTCTGTAGGGTAGGGAAATTTGCATTTTCTTTTGCACCAGTGAGGGCAGATCAGTATCAATGATAAAATATTGAAGCTGTTAGGTTTCAGATATCATCTTATGTAGCAGCTCATCCATTCCTTAAAGCTCATATATAGAACTAATAACTGCTTCTTTTTCTGCTTTGATAAGACTTGAAAATACTACTGGATCTACTAAATGACAAAACCCTGTCAGAGCTGTAAAGGTTTGAATTCCACCCATATAGTTCATAGAACTGAACAAAAAATCCCTCTAAAATTACACTGTAGTCTCAACACTAAATCCTAAGTCTATTAATACAAGTTTTGTAGGTTAAGCATTAAGATTGATGCCTGTATTCCCTAGACATTGCTATGCTGAAGTAAAAGAGGCAGAAGGAGATGGAACAGTTCATTTGTAACTCAATACAAAGAGACCCCAGCATAGAGACAATTTCAACACCCTAGAGGCAGAAGGCCGTATGTTCCAAGCCACTAGCCATCACCATAACATTGTTCTGCTCTAGATAAAAATAAGGAAACAAACCCCTAAACTTAACTACAGGAAAGATTTTTTTTTAAAGATAAATTAAATAAAATATTAATTTAATATTTTGAGGTTCCAAATCAATTGACAGCTGGTTTAAAGCCAAAGTCTGATTTCCTGCATTGTGTCAATAGAAACACAATTTAGTTTTGACCAAAGTAAAAAACATAGGTTTCATTAGGGTTTTTAGAAGAGTAAAGCTGAACTGTACAGAAGTAAATATTATCCTTTCTGACTGGAAAGGAACCACTACCATATTTAAAATGGAAACAAATCTGTCTTCACTACAGACCTCTGGGGAGGCTCAGTTTGATCTTTGTTAAATATTTACCTTATGATGAAAAAATTAGAACTCTATATATTTCATTTTTCATCTCCATTAACTAAAAAGAGAAGAAAGAGAAGTGACAATAGACACAGATGTCTAAGTTTCTGAAGTTTAGATTTAAACGGATTGAATCCTGTCCAAGATGCACATTTTAGGTAGGACTCATTAGTGATTCATAGATACCTACAGTGTAGACATCTGTGTGCAAGCTAGTTGACTAGCTGTCTGCATAAAACATTATCTAGAAACTTGGACAGACAGAAACTCCTCTCATGTAGGCTACAAAATTCAATTTTGTAGTTACTTGCTAGATACGTAGAACAAGGAACAAAGAAAAAGCATGTTTTTATCATTTCTCAAACTAATGTTAAGACTATTTATGCAAGAATCTTCTATTCTTCTATATTTTATTGGAACCACTCTTATCAGTGGTTCCAATAAAATTTCATATTGTAATAGCTTGCAGTGGGAAAAATCCCTTCTGTGTGTTTGACTTAATATTTGAATTTTTGTGTTTGTGTGTTTAAAAACATTTTGAACTGTTAAGATGCTAAAATATCTGACTGATGCAAAACTAAGATGAAGAACTTGGTGTCTGAAATTATTGTGTTACCTTTTTGTGACACTGGTAGAAAATTCCAGACATGGTCAGTCATTTTGAAATATGAAGAAGACCGAAGAATTTAATTGCATGAGCTCACTTGCTGAAGTTTTGATTTGCATATATAAAAGAAATTTATAAAAAGTGAGCCACAACTGGAACCAAGGTACTTAGAAAAGAAATATATGCAATATTATGCTTTATTCCTGTAGCTTTCAATTCACTTTCACAAGGTAAGCAATGTCAAATATATTGAATGGGTACTCTAGAACTGACTGTGCGACGTAATGTTCCATTAATTTCATAGAATATCAGTTAAGACAGGTTACCACAGAAATTACGAAAGAAAAAACTCAAGTGAGTTACTTAATCATATTTACAAATGGCCCTGTCATATAACAGCTCAGTTTGGCCTTGGTTTCTTTGCATTTAAAAAGAGCCATCACAATAAACCATTGATTCACTAGACTTTTCAAAAAATCTCTACTGTGTTTTATGACTATATTTAGCACACATTTTCTTATAAGAACTTTTCTTTCAAGTCTGTATGACCCTCTACCATTTCAAATGCCCTTTGGGGATATCGTTTTATTTTTCTTTTCCCATCTCAAGTTTATTGGAAGATAAATATATATCTGCATGAATATGTTTCTGTACATTTGCATTCACCGACTTACCTCAGTTTGCCAGCCATAAAATAATCACCTTGGTCCTTGGTTCTCCAAGCAGAATATCATGCTCTTCAAGGTCGAAAGCACTTCAAATCTTTGGATCAGTCTCTGCAGGACAAGGCTCCTCCCCCATTTCTTTCTGCACAGTAAAAAAATTCTTAAAGTTGTGCTTTCCTCTCAAATTAATTGAAGGATAGAGGTGTTCAATGTACTACAGAAACATGTAATTTCAAATTGTATCATTGCTGAGGTGGATAAAAGTGATGAAGTTTTACCTGTCATGAAACATACCCTCTGCAAACTCAGATTAATTTAAACTCGTCATGTATTTCTGCTTTCATTTTTATTTATGTTGTGAAAGGAAAAGATGATGAATACTTTCTGCCATGTTTTTTCTTTTTTTCATTAGTACTTTTTTTTTAGCAGTTAATTAAAGGGGGAATTAGGCCTTGCCGCCTTCCCAGACTGTATTGGATAACAGAGGCTTTTTGGGGCCAGTGGCTTTCCCTTGCCTAACCTATGACCTTGGACAAATTCTGTACCACCATATTAGTGAGCATTTAAAATCAAAAAACAGAATAAATAAATACAAAAATAAAAGCATTTGGAAGAAAACAAAGGAAACAAATCTGCATTGTTTAGCTGTGCTAACAAGATAGTATTTTTTTAAGGTTAATTTGATACTTCTACAGGAGGCCTAAATTAAAACATAGACACATACTGTAGCTGTTAAAATTCAGGCCAGGATGGTGCTCTGAAATAAACAAGGATATTGGAAATATCCCACATTCTGTAGCATATTGCAGCAACAGCTGAAAGGTTCAGCATGCTGACTTTGTACTGCTGAGGACAAGTGGCTGGAACAAGAAGCCAACATCTCTCTTCTGTTTACGGCTCTCTACAGTGTCTGGCAAAAGGGAAATCAAAATCCTTCCAGAAAAGTTTGAAGGGAGTAGATTTCGGCTTCCATGAAATCTTTGTTAAGAATAAGTGTTTAATTTCTACATAATACAGTCAGAAAAAAATGTCTGATCATTCACATTTTATAGATGTGATATATTCCTCAACTCACTAAAACTTTTATAGGTTAGGCTTAATAGTAGCTTCTAAAATCATAGTCATACCTAGCTCAAGACAAAGAAAACTGACCAAAACCAATGTCCAAAACAATACACACCAGGAGATGGAAGGCAGGGAGAAGCCGTCCTTGCTTTTCCTGCTGTGCAATAAATGTGCCATTGTTCAGCCTCCTTATGGAATTTCTACCACATACATATCAAGTTCTTGTTCTGGAGTATAGTCTTTCTTAATTTATATACATATATTATACCGTTGTGCTATTGGCTATTTAAACAATTATATCAGTACTCACTCTGTTTTGACTTGTGTAAATACATCTGAAAAAATCCAATATTCCAAATTTAGGATGTATGAATTTTATACTTTTTAAATGTAATTTCTAGGGTTCTTCGACTCACAACACAGAAAGACAAAAGTTCATGATTTCCTAAATAATTCTATTGGCTGCATTTGCTTTTGTCCTTGAATAAATAGCTTTAATTTGTTCCTACTTGGACAAACATCATAATCACCACAAAGAATATTGCTATAGGATGTCTTGAGTGCTTGTGTGCAAAACTGTTCACTTTAGTTTGGGCAAAAACTTTATCACTGGCATGATAAAGATGAAAAACTAGATAACAAGTATCAAGTAATATGCTGTGAAAGACATTTTTATTACAATTGTTCTATGAAACTTAACACTTTCATCTGCTCTATATTTAAGTTTAAACTTAAATTTTTTAATACATAATTAATAATATTTTTTTTTATTTAACTTGTTTTCAAAGTTTACTAGTAGCAATATGTGAGAGAAACTCCCTTTTTTTATTTGTGGCTTTCTCAGGACTACAAATCACAAAGATATGCTCAGTCATAGCCAATAACAAAAAGATAGTACTTGTTAATTGCAGCTATCTATAAAGTCAATTAGAGCGATACTCTCTGACTACCTTTTTTTTTCCTTTTCCTTTTGTTGTTTTTGTTTTTTTGTTTTTCTTTTTCTTTTTCTTTTTCTTCTTATTCTTCTTTTTCCTTTTTCTTCCTTTTCTTTTTTTTTTTTATTTTTCTTTTCCCTTTTTTATTTTTCTTTTCCTTAGGCTAAAAGGTTTTTTCTTAGCAGAGGGAAAAAATGAGTCTCATAGTTCGGCTGTGAGATCTAAGAACTAAACGTCTGCCTAAGCACATGAGAGAACACACACAGTTCTGTTTCAGTTGGTTCAATCACCTACTGCGTCGGTGGCTTAAAGTTAAGGAAAAAAGGAAATGCACTGAAACAAGACAATGTTTGCCTACAAAGGGAAAGAGTTTCATTCTCATTGAAATACAGAAAGGAGCAACCTGTAAAAAGTCATAAATACAGACTCAAACAGTTCCAGCCACTCCTGATCTCTAGTGAAGCAACACTCCTATTATCATAGCAGGATCATTGCACAAAACCCTGGGTTTTCTTTTTTATGATATTTCTTAAGAGCAGAAAATAGTTTTCTTATCATTCCCATTATTCTAAAGACAACCACCTTTGATTATATGGTAACTTTTATTTCTGAATACCAGCAAGCAGACCAGTTCTCTCAATTCAGCTGGTGTTCTTTCAGAGGGCAGGTGTAGGAAGATAGTAAGAATGTTACTTTAGATATTAAAACAGTTTCTGGCTATAATATGAGAGTAACCAAGCAATAATGCCAGCCATTTCACAATATGGGAAAAGTGTTACCATTCTATCAGCTTTTTCTGTTATTTTCTTTTGAGCTATTAGCGATTTGTACACATAGGTTCATTATCATATAAGACATTAAGTAACATAAACAATCCAGTTATTCTCAGCTGTGCTGCACAAATTCTAGATGATCTATTTACTCATATGGCTTGTACTTTCCATGGCAAATACTTCACACTTTTTCTCCAGCAAGTCATCATGCTATTGATCTTTAACCATCACATATTACTTCTGTGTTTGCAACTCTACCTGCAGCTGAAGTAGCAAAAGTGGTAGTTGGTAAGCTGGCAATGCCTCTGAACTGCCTGTTGAGCAGGAAATAAATGACTAAGAAAGAGACAGTGCTTAAGAGAAATGTGTGTGTGTCCACCACTGGTCAGGGTGAATTCACAAAATATTTTCCCATGTAATCTATGAATGATGAAATCAAACCTTATTAGTGTCGAAGGTAGAAGTTTTGTTTACTAGCCAAGCAATATTTATCCTCTTCTACTAACTGCACATATTGAGTTGATCTCCTTCTATTACATAACTCTTTTATCAGTCAGAAATCAGCCTTTCATCATACTCAGCAAGAAGGACGGCTACACTAGAATATTCAATATTCTGTGAATTTCCCTATTAGACTTTGTGAAACTAATCAAAGGATGAATTTATATCTTCAAGCTATGAAGCCTAAAACTTTCATATGCCTTGCCTTGTCTGCTCAAAAATCAAGACAGGTCTGTAGAAGAGACAGATGGTGGAAAATGGGGAAGAATGCACATATGTATATGCAATGCATGTAGGGAAGGAAAAAAAAAAAGCATCACCTGGAGCTTTGAGTTATCACATGATCAGGCTTCAATTCTGAATTATGAACTTCTTCATTAGGGTCATCACTGACTTTAACCTGGAATCTAATCAAATTAAATTCCTTTGTCCCAAGTAAACAGCAAGCTTGCATTATGGGTGCACATTATCAGAACATTTTGTAATTTTTAGCAGAAATCAGCAATATATTAGGAGTGGAAAAAAGGAGTCTTTCCCCAATTTCAAAGATAAGTTCAATAAGTTAGACTTGTTAAATATAAAACAGTTGGAAAAATCAAAATTACAGCAAAACACCAAGTTAATTGTGAAAAAAATTCTGTTCCCACATTAAAAACATCAGAGCACTACATATAAAATTTTTGGGTTTTTTTGTTTTGTTTTGTTTTGTGTCTTTCATTTTGTT
This sequence comes from Petroica traversi, assembly GCA_025920805.1. Classification (NCBI taxonomy): domain Eukaryota; kingdom Metazoa; phylum Chordata; class Aves; order Passeriformes; family Petroicidae; genus Petroica; species Petroica traversi. The sequence continues at coordinate 158,698 of JAHLSL010000062.1, read as the reverse complement.
TGGTTGGTTGCTTGATTTTTTATTTTTTTCTGGGTTTTTTTTTTTGTTTGTTTGTTTTGTTTTGTTTTTCTTTTTTGCTTGGTTTGGTGATTTTTTGGTGCCTTTTTTGGCTTTTGTTTTTTTTTTTGTTTTAGAGGTTTTTATCTGCTTATTTGCTTACTTTCTGGCCTAAATGATGGCATATAAAAAGTGGTAAAAATGAGGAATTGCAGTTTGCCCAAATTGCCCAAAACACTGATCAATGTCACATCATGGAAATATGGGGAAAATCCATGAAGTCATGAAGTCAGCTGCTAAAGAAACAGAAACAGTTGCAAGGAACACAGGTTACAAAAATCCAAAGTGGCAAAATATAAGACTCTATGTGTGATATCAATAGTGACAGCTGGAAAACAAGAATTACGTCATGCCTGCAAGGAAGGTAACTGTGACAGGTAGGATATAGTTTAACACTCTTCCTTGAAATCAGGAAGTGCATTGTTTTCAACAGAGTCTTGGGATGGCTTTCTCAGCTGGAGGAAGTAAATTTTTGAGGCCAAAGTGAAAACAAGCAGGGAAATTTGGAATGGCCACCAAGTTCATGCACTGCAAAGGTAAAGGTGCAAGACTATTCCAATCAAACAGTAAAAGAACATGAACCATATTTTCATAGGCTGTGTTTAAATGCCTCGTTACTCCTTTGTTACAATGGGAGCCTTTTCTCACCCAAAAAAGCAATCTCAAAATTAATTTTAATATCAATGTAACCCTCACTTACATTTACTTAGAAAATTTCTTTTGAAGATTTTAAATTTGTTGATAAAAGATGCATTTTGAAAAAAAAAAATCCACAGCCAGCACTACAGTTCTACTCCATCTATAACTTTCTGTAGACATATAACACCAATTATTTTTCATTACCAGCTAGAGCCTTTTTTCCCCGAAAATAATTGTTTTATATCCACAGTTCCACTCTGTCAAAAAACTTGATAATAATAAAAAAAAGAATAAAATTTCGATATTATTCTAGCTGTGTCCTTTGTAGAGGAAAGGGCAAATGTGACATGCATAGTCTCACATAAAACACAGGAAAATATCAATATATATATATTTTATATATTGATGATGATGGTGAGTAATAATAATAATAATAATAACAAAAATAAAAATATGCAAATACCTTTGAATGAGGGATGTGTGGTTAATTTCCTCTTCCCGTGCACCTGTTTCTCTTTTGTGTCTTTATTTCTTCAACATGAATCTTAGAACTGCAAATATTTCTTTAAAATGACAGTAACTACAAAAAGAATCTGAGCTATCAGTTCCTTCAGTCCATGATTGAACCTTTGCTTAATTTCCTAGTCACTGTTGGAGCTGTGTCTCTATGTCCAAGGAGAAATCTAGGGAAAGGGGGAAAGGTACTGTTCATATTCTTCTGCAGAATTTGTGAATTTTTGCCTCTGGCATTCAGGTTAGAATGTCCTTTCTGATTAAGGTCTGCTGGAAGACTCCTGAAGATGTGATTGTACATTTAAAAAAGCAGAGAAAATGAATGTTACTTCAAATTACTTCTCCTCTTTCTGAGTTAAATATATGACAGAATAATGAAGGAATCTGAACTAAGCACCTTTTCAGTTTAACACTAATCTGATATACCTAAGTAACACAGCAATACAAATTATCATTAAGAACAACCAAATAAACAACAACCCTTACCTTCCTTAATTATGAAAGTGCTTTTTAAAACTCCTAAGAATGAAATTTCATTTTAATTAGGAATTTTGAGTAATTTCTCTTTCACTGGATGCTGAAGGCCTTAACGATCTGGAATGATTTTTCTCTCAGCAATTCCCCTTAGTAAAACTTGTTTCTAATGTAATTTGTTGCTATTTCTCCGAGTTTGTGACCAAATATATAGACATCCTGGAACCCATATTCCAAAGAAGTGCTACATTCTAGTCTGTACTACTTAAAGTAATTTATTAGCCAACTGGAAGAGCTAGTCATCATCTTTTCTATAGTATTCATAAACATAGATAAAACCCAGTCTGACTTTAAAAAGCTTTTTCAGGTCATAGTACAACTTTCTTAAATCAAATAAAAGATATTTAATCCAGTTCTGAAGAAATACATATTTCTTTCCTGTAGACTATCTCAAAACCCCTTTTTCACTCATCATAAGAATCTTTTCAGTATAAACTTTTAAAGAAAAATAACAATTTTAATCACTGGTCACTTTAAAAATAAACACATTATCAGCTGTAAATACAGATATAAAAATATCAAACAGAAGTGTCAATTTAAGTATCTCCTTATCTGAAATGAATTTTGCTGATTTTTTAACCCTTTCTCAGCCTAGTCTGAAGTGTTCATGGGTGATGAGACTGCTGTGATAAGTTAAACACCAGTTGAGCATGATATAATCTAGTAGAGAAATTGCCCATGAACCTTATACTGAAAATGAAAAGAAAAACCTGTGTAATGTCACATTTGACTGGAAAATATCACATTTTTACTACTTAAGGGTACTACAGAGGAGCACAAGAAGAGGGTTTGGCTCATGCTGACTTAAAACAGAGCATAAACTTAATGTTAATTTCTTTGCATGATACTTACATTATGGAGTGTGTGGGGGGGGAAACTTTTATTTTAATAATTTTTCATTTTTAAAGTATTATATTTTTAACTTCTTTGCTAAAATCTGAATAATGCCCCCACCCACAGTAGCTGCTGAAATGTAATATGAAGGGAGTCCTTGAAAGATTTATAAATGCTGTGTTTAACAGCCTTAATGAGCACATATTTCTTCAGTTAACTTTGTTAGTTTATTCTCTTTTTAAATTTTGACCTCCAACAATTGGGAAAATAAAACCAAGTGTTTTCCCAAAAGTTATTCAACTTCAGACAGGTGCCTGTGAGAAATGTGCAGTTTGGTTTCAATCACTTTTCACACACAAACCTTTTCCTATTGGGGCGATTCTCTGTGAACCAGAAACAAGCAGAAACTGTAAGGCTGTGAGGTACAAAGTTTCTCGCTCAGAGGCACATGAGGGTCAGACTTTCAGCTATTTAGTGGTTCAGCAAACCTATCTACAATACCAGAAGACAAGTGAGAAAGTGTAGGTTTTAGTGGACAGTACGAGCCACGGTAATTTAATTTTGTGAGGTTGGGTTACAGTCCATTTTCTTTATTTTAAACTATGTAACAGTTTTAAAAGAATATTTAGAAAACTGTAAAGAAAACCAAATAAAACCCAGTCTCCTGACTGATGCAAAGTTTGTATTTAAATTTTGTTTTTTTCCATAGAATGTAAGCTAATTTTTTTTGTAAGAATATTTCTTTATAGCTGTGTACTAATTCTTTTGCAGAACCTCCTACTCCTCCTTTGAAGGACAGGAATAAGCACAGAGAGAAAATGGAAGAGACAAGCTTTCTGTTGTAAATTCTTACTCACTTGTCTTGGTCTTCCTTTGTATATTTGTTAGTATTCCAGCATTCCCATCTATAATACCAGCATCTTAGCCTAGGGGGTTGAGATGTTTACATTACCATGGCTAAATTTGTCAATAATGATAAAAAAAGAGATTTTCTGGAATGTATTTTATGGAAGAGCTTCTTGACAGTGTTGTAGCTGCTGTTTTGGAAAGCATTTTTCTAATCATGAAGCCTCAAATAGTCTTCCACTTATTAGCTTTTGAATAGGGGCTATTGAAATCGGTGATTTTCATTAAAATACATAACACACTTTTCATTAGACTAGAAGATAGCATCATGGCAAAGCATTTTATTTTGAAAAATAAATCATATGGTAATAATAGTTAATAAAGTAAAAAAATAAGTACAAAATAATTCTGCTTTTACTTTATTATATTTTATGTTATTTAAACACAGTTTGGAATTAATTTTAACTTTGCAGACTGGTACAATTCCAGGTTTTGGGGTTTTTTTTAAAGGAAATTTATAGCAATTTTACTTGTAAATGAAAAACATTTTAGCTCTGATTTAATGGAAGAATACCAAAGGTTTCTTTATGACGCTGTGGTTGTACTTTCCTGCTTTATCAACTTGAAGCTTGAAAGCATGAAAAAAAGGCACAGACATTTCTAAGAGTAATGAATCACATTCACTCAATTTTATTTTTTTTTCAACTAATGGGCATCACAGGATGTTAGAAATTTATTTTTATTTCCATTTCCTAACATGATGCCAAATGCTCTTAATAAGTATGGTATGAGCTGAATATCAGCTCATGCTCCTCCTTGTTTGTGCTTTCCGGATATGAGCACTTTGTGTGTATAAATATATATATATATATATATATATATACATCACAATGTCTTACCACACAGATAAAGATTTTTATACAGCTAAAGGAGTATCCCTTATTATTATCTATATGTGCCAAAAAAAGAATACTATATCTGTGAGGTCCCAGGTGTGGAAAAACTAAATAGTAGAATAATACTTGATCCTTTTAATGCCTTAGTTTACCTGGACAGTGGAGTTTTTAAAAAGCAGAAAGACATTTGTTTATTTCTGAGTAAAATGGGAACTCAGCTACATAATAATAAATAGTCTCCATTGTGAGAATTCTCATGTCTAAACAAAGGAGAGAGGGAAAAAATTCATAGCCAGAGAAAGAAATTAGGTATGCTTGTATGATCTCTGGATCTGTGACAGTGCTACAGGTACAGGATGCCCCTCTCCCAGTATTTTTGCAGAATCTCAGAAGAATAAGGTTGGAAGGGACCACTGGAGATCATTTAGTCCAAGCTCCCCTGCTCAGGCAGCATCCCCTGGAGTATGTTACTCAGGATTGTGTCCAGAGGGGTTTTGAATATCTCCAGAGAAAGAGACTCCACAATCTTTCTAGGCAACCCTACTGACTACATAAGACTCTTTACAGCCTGGTTTATAAAGTATTTTATGGGGAGGAGATTCCCTAACAAGATAGAGAAGTAACAGAAAAGAGAGTGTAATCGTAAAAGGCCAAGTTGTACCAAAAGAAAATAATTTTTGATAGACTTCATCACATTCTACAAAGAGAACAAACAAAATGAGTTATTCAAAGATTTCCTATGGATGGCAAGAATTACAACAAATTTAGCTCCATATTTTTTCTTAGAGCACAATAGTGATTTAAATTAATAACATGTATATACTAAAGAACTAATGAAAATATAAGAAAAATAAAAATAGGAATTTAAAATAGATAATTTTCTTCATTAAGTGTGAAGAAAATAGGAAATTTTTCTTCCTTAAGCTTCTGCAGAATATTGGGATGCATCATTCTCACATAATTTGCTTTACTATGTCTCACATTTGTTCCTGCCCTGCTTAATCATATCTATTTGTAATAGATCTGCTCATACGCCTTCCTTTGTGATGAGTCATGGCAAGACTGGCACCAAATGTCCTGAATTCTTTGTTCTGTGGAGCTGTTGTAACACAAGCTGGATTTTTGCATCATTTTTTTCTTACTTTGCAGCATGAAATAAACGGCACAAAGAAATGGGCTTAGCCAGTGAGTACTATTTCTAAAAAATTAATAAATACTGGAGGAAGTAAAATGATTTCTTTTCCAACAGAGTTGTTATCAGACAACTGGAACTACCACAAGTTGAGTTGTGTTTGTTGCCAACACATCTTCACCACCTGAAGCAAGTATGTTTATCCTGTAATCCTCCTTCCAGGGTTTCAGCTGTCCGTGATCCAAATTCTGGTTTGGACACAGTACAGCTGTCTAACTCCAGCTTAGGCTTCTGATAAGACAGAGATGAGAAAAAGCAGAAAGGAAGCATGCAAGCTAGAGCTGTGCAAAATAACAGAAGAAAAATCACAGATAAAGATGAGAAGTTTAGAGAGTAATAGCAAATATTTAATCATAATAATAGTAGCTCAAAGATTCAAAATAAAAAACACTGGACTAGAAACTTTTAAAATCCTAAGGCAGCTGGAAAAAGAGCATCTCATCCACAAAATGGATCAATCTGTTTGAACCAAACGACTGCAGTGTCTCATCAGAAGGATTAGAGGATGGGATCAACATTTAGCCTAATAGCTCATTTGCCCTGCCTCTCTCATCTGTTTATCAGTGAGAAAATAAGTGTTTTACACTCCTACCTGGTAAATATACTCATTGTGGCATCTGTGTGGGTACAGCCATTTGAAAAGATGTGATAGAGGAAGAGAAGGTGACAGAAAGTTAAAACCTATGCTTTTGTTAGTGTGATTCTTAATGCAAGTTTGTGATGGCTGATAAGCCTATAGATATATTCTCATATTTTAGAATGTTTCTTGATTTATGTATTAGAATTCATAATCTTAAAAAGCACTCACTCACTCTCAGTACTGATGTCCTACTCAGTTTACTGTGAAAATGTGACTATTTTTTTTTCTGTTTTTAGTGATTTGTGTGCACAGGTATGTGTATCATGAAACAAAATCAAATTCTATTTTACCAGTGTTACAGCTGTATTAATGCCAGTATGGTTTGGTAGCCTTTAAGGGATGAAATAATTAACTCCAACACGCAGAAATAGGATGTGTTCTATAACTTGACACTTGGAATTTATTGGTTTATAAATGCTATACATTCCACTAATGTGTTAAAGGCATATATTTCAGCTGCATAAATATTTAATTCTGTACAGCTATATTAGCATTGTTTCATTATGAAGCATTCCTTGATATGTTGCTCTTTTGTGGTTCATATAAAATACTGTCTTCTTTCATGCCTTATTTCACTGAAGTTGTAATGAGTGTATGATAAGTTAGGTATTAATAAAATAAGAGAGTTGCAATAGATGAGGACGAAAGACAAACTGGTCTGATGTTACTGCAAGTCACTTACAGCAACTACCAGAATGCTGCTTTCCAGGTCATTTTCCTAAGCAGTCATGGAAAATACAAAACTTGTCTTGATGCACTGCTTTGTTTTTGCTCCTTACAAATGAAAGATGTTGCTAACATTCTCCATAAGCAACAGAAATCATGACAGCATAAACATTAATTCTCATAAAAGAAATAAAACCAGTTCATATCCCTCAGATGGGGAAACACACTGTAAACCAAATTGAACTGTGGCTGTTTTGGCACCATCTGATACTGATCTAAGACTGCAGTAGAACTGCCTGGGCAACAGAAAAATAATCAATGAGTGGGTTTTTTAACATTATACTTTATGTTTTGTCTAGTCAATTTTGTTAACATCAGAATGGTACACTAAGAAGTTCTGGAGCTCTAGGGCCTGCAAATTAAACTCTGTCTTACTAAAATGAATCTGTGATAAATAAATGAAATTAAGAAAGAAAAGTAAAATGGGCATTCAATTAGAGAACAGAAATTTTCTTCAGTATTTTATGTCATCAGCTAGCGAAGTTTAACTCTGGATATCTTTACACTATAAACATCTTACCATGAAACCTATGCTGCAAGACTGGTCACTATGCAGTGAACAACACAGATTCAGTAGATAGGTTGTGATAGGATGTCTTTGCAGCAAACCAGCTCCACATTTGTTTGACTTGATAAAGACTGGGAAAAATGGGTAAAGTTCAAAGTTCTAAAGTATTAAATATTTAATTACTTTTCATGCTGTTGTGTATTTTTAGGTCCAGAGTGACAGTAGTATTCCTAGGAATTTGTTGAAACTTACAGAATAAATAAAATATATAAATGCTATTGTTTCAAAGTAAAATGTAGTCTTGAGTGTGAGATGAGTATTAGGGTAAAATTTCACCTATGATAGAGTGACTTTATTATCTCTTTGGAAAAAGATCCATTAAGACACCAAAGTAATCTCTGATGCTGCTACTAATATTGCACTGCTTATAGAGAATAGTTTGGTTTTTTTTATTTTTATTTTAATTTCATTCTGCTTTCTTTACTTTTCTGGCTTCTATTTCTCCTGGCTTTGTGAATATGTAAGAGGAAAGTGAAATATGTTTTCTGACACTTCCTGCTCCACCTCTTCAACCCTTTCTTCACTACACCTATGCTATGTAAACACATTGGATGTCTTTATTTATATTTGCAAATCTCTTACTCTCTGTGGTTTTTAAATACCTAAAAATGATACATGAGTTTAAGAGGCTATAAGTACTTCTCTACCCCATTATATTAAGACCAATTTTCTTTGCATTTCTTCCTTTCTAAAAATGTGAAAAAGAAGATAGTCACTAGGTTCACAGTAAAGCAAGCATTTCTTGCATAGTGATAACTCTGCATGCCAGAGCAGCCAGTGAACTTTGGAAAGAGAATTTAGAGACTAGATGATTATCTTTCAACTTTTGATTGATGTGCTATATACAATGCATCAATGAAATGTTCTTCCCTAGTACCATCTGATATATCTGGTGTACTCTGACATTTCCTTCAAGAACATGGATGTTCATTTGAAAAGTATTGATGGAAGTAGAATTGCAGCTTTCAGGTTTAGATTGGCAATGGGTGAGACTCAGAAGGTTTGGAATTTCATTTTGATTGAGGTGAGCATCTAAATGTTCATAGGCTTAGCTGAAGCTTATTAGGACTACACAACCCCCTCGAGCCTCAAAATTGGGACAGAAATCTGGAAAGAGGATTTCTTGTCAGATTTTTTAGAAGTTTCAGTCTTAGAAGAAAATGCCATGAGAACAGCTTTTCACTATAGTTTGGCACCTCTTCTTCCAGTCCCAGACATAACATGGCATTGAAAGAAGACAGAGAAGCATAACCCTTGCTTGAACTAAAAAAAGAAAATTCTTTACGTTTTAGAAATGAGAAATTTTTTTGCCAGTCTCTGAGAATATTTATTTTACCTCTCTTGAACTTATTCTCCTCTCTTGATCCAGGCACTGGAGAGATAAGATGCACACATATTAGCCATTTCATTAAGTAAAAAGCTTTTATTGCTTTAGTCCTTGAGCAAACTCATCTTTTAATGTGATGAACAGCTACAGCTTTATCCTGCGGTTGTTTCCTTAACAGCATGTGACAGTGTCAGTGGGACAGTCATGTTTTTCTCAAACAGCTACGCCGCCATAACAATTACGCTAAAATGTCAAGAAGACATTTCATTTTCAATATTTTTAATGTTCCACTCCAATTGCTAAGTCAAAAACAGGAAACAATGAATATTTCACTCAGCTCTTCTTCACCCAGATCTAGTTGCTTTTCAATCAAGTAAAAATAATTAAAAATAAAAACAATGTTTTGAATATCAGAAGAATCTTACAGCATTATTAACTTTCAGTAAGTTTTAGGAATGTAGACTATGCACTTGCCATCACATTGTATTTGAAAAAGGACTAATTTAGAGCTCCACAAGTCACAGAAATTTCTAGCAAGTGTCTTCCTGTGGTCTATATGATTTCTTTATTTTCCTGGGCCATCTCATTTCTGCTTTGAATTGTCACTTACATGTTTCCAAATGCATCTCTGAAGCAATTATTATGAATATTATAATATAATTTAATAACATAGAAGTTATAGAAAATAATAAACTGATTTGAAAGCTTTACTGTATTCATTAAGGACAGAGAAATAAATTATATAATAGTTTAGATTCAAAGAAAACAAATTTGAGCTATACCCTCCATTTACTTAGAATGTTTAGAAAGAACACTCCCAGTTTAATCCCACAAACAGTAAAAGGCAGAGGGGGAAAAAAAAAAAGAAAAAAAACTTGATCTGCAATATTCAGATAGAAAAAACTAACATTTCCGTTAGGATTTTTTAAAATGTTACTTAGAATCTAAGTAATGGCTTCAGTTATTGCAATTTGATATATAAATAATATTGATTACATTGCCATGCGAATAGATTAAAAAACCCCAATATTTTACATTAGATTATTTATTTTATGAAACATGTAGTACTAATTGTTGCATAATATTAAAGTTATTATTCTGTTTATCCAGAATATTGTGTGTTAAGTTCAAAACCACTGCATGATAGCATATTTAAGATTTTTTGTCTAGGAAAAAATATATTCAACATGCTGGAACATCTGCATCTTAGAAAAGCTCATATTGACATTTAAAAAAAGACAGATATAAAAAAGACAGTAAGTAAGGATCTACTTGCCTGTGAGAAAACCCTAATTTGTTGCAACAAAGAAGCCCATTAAAAAGGATTTATATTACTTATATAAGGGAAAGAACACAGTGTTTCCAAACACACAGAACATGGTTAAAACAGCTAATTTGTTTTGACGAAACTGGGGTTTTGAAGTAATTTTCTTTCACTGACATAAATTCTTCATCAACATGAGTGTATATATAGTATATTGAAAATCTGGGGTTAAAGGCTTTTCCTAGAGACTGGAAGAAATCTTGCCATGCTGTATAACTACATAAGGTACCAAAAGTGTGGGGGTTTCTTCCTATATATATTCTATTCTTATCTATGTATGCAGTTATACATTTCTTCTTTCTTGTACTGAAGCAGAGAAGAAGATATGTACATTCTCTAAATTTCACTAAATGAACATAACCTTTCCTTGGCCATATTTCAGTGTGGACTATAAGTAGTAAAAAAAGAAGGAAGGTATTGAGTAACTCTATATGAGACACTGAGAAGAAATTCAGATAATTCTTCAGACAATCAGAAAATTCTTCATTATAATCCATGAGAAAATCCTTAATTATATTTTATGATCAGGAAATTAAAAATCCATGTGTATATATTTTTTTCTTCCCCCCCCCCCCCTTTTTGCTATGACTGGTTTTAGAAATTAGAAATATACATGAATAAAATCACTATGAATATTGCAAAAAAGAAAGACACAAGTGGCTAAAGGCTTACAAAATAGACTGATTCGATACTTATGGTAATGGTGTGGAAGAAGCATTTTTCTCACCAAGTGAAAATTATGACATTGATGGAAATGTTGTGGTTTTTTAAATCAATAAAAAAAAAGAAAGAAATGGTAGCTCTTTTATTAGTTAAGATAGGAATGGTCATTAATTGCTCCCTCAGGCCATCCTAACCATTCCTTTAAAATCTTACTAATACTTCTGAAGTAATTTTCAGTGAACGAAATTGTCATAATTATAACATACAATTTAAAATTTGATTCATAGTTTAAAAGGAATAGTTGAGCAATATATTTTCAAGTTTTAATAAAAATTAATTAAACCACAACTGAAAGGAGTGGAAGTGGAAGGAGAAGGAAGAAAAGAATACAGCTTCTACAAGAACATTCAGATATCCTGCACTTAGTTCAGCAAGACTCACAGAACCTCACAAAAACAGTTTTTAAAATAATTTCTCAAGAGATAATGTTATGAGATCAGACCAAAAGCTAATTGTCACATAAAAGAGAAAGGAGCAAGAAATACAAGAAAAATATGTCCAGTGAACTAATTGGATAAAAAAAAAATCAGGTGTGTACATGAAACGTACTGGCAGTGGTCTTAGATTTTGCTCAGCAATCAAATTAGATGGATTTCTTCATTGTATTAATATGTTTAAGAAGGAAACAATTGAGAACTAACTAAGCTGATTTTTTTTTCAGGAAGATCAGATAGAATTGAACAAATAAGATGCTAGAAATTCAAACCCATAAAAAACATAGGACTCTTGCATATAATTTGCAGGATAAGTGAGGGAAAAAGAGATAAAGGGTTTGGAGAAATATGCTATTACTTTTAGTCCTGATTGCATTAATGATATAGTATATGAGAAAAGAACATAATTGAAGATTACTGAAGCTTCCTTCTATCTTTAAACTGTATTATTCTTAATTGTCTGATTTCCAACTACAATCCCCCTCATCTCAAAATTTTGGCTAACTGACTTTGATATTCCAAAAGATGATGGAAGAAAGAACTTATGTTCATACTTTATTTTTTCTTTTTATTTCATTCACTGCAATTTTTCCCCTTAATATTTAATTAGTATTTCCCCTGGTTTAGCTTGGATTCATTCTGTTTTTCCTTGCTTTATGCACTTCTGAAAAGATTCTGACTCTGTCGTCCCCAGTGAAGTAGATGAATACAGTAATGACCATGGAGAAAAAGTAACTGTTAAACAACATAGGATACAAATATTAGAATAAAGTAGCAAATACATTCAGCTGACAATATAAGTGAATTAGTACAAAATTACTAATACTTTAGGAATAAAAATTGTTAATGGATAACAATTTTCAATTGTTAAGTCTAAATTGGATGAGACAAGAGGAGAGGAAGGGAGACGTATAATGCCTAATAGAAAATAAAATGAAAATACAAGCTAGTATGAAGTTTGTGAAAAAGGGACTTAGAATTCTCCAGTTTCTAGGCCTCCATAATGTTTATAAAACTTTATCAGTCATACCAAACATAATTGTTAGGAAAAAAAGAAAATTAAACCATGAGAAAGAAGAAATGCAAAGTATCCCGGTTTTCATGCAATCTTAAGAAAAGCTGCTTAAAATGGCTGCTGAATAAGGTAAATTAGTCAAGTGGTTACCATTGATCAGAAATTATCTAATAGAAGCCTCTAGTCCTTTAGTTCATTTTCTCTTCACTAATAGTCTCATAGTGATGAGTTTCAATAACATCTTAATGGTGTATATGCAATGCTTAAATGGCAATATTAAGAATATTCAAAAACAGTATTACATGTTTGATGATGACACATAGCCCTTCATTTTAATCAAGACTTGAGTACTCTGAGTAATTTTGGAAGGGAATATATTGTTGATAATTGGGAATCAAAGTATCTTGCAGATGAGAGTGTGGACCTGAGGTAACAAGGTAATAAATGGCTGGAATTTTATTGTAGAGAATTCAGAGAACAAATTAAAAACTTGTGGAGACTACCAGGACTATTACTACTACTAATGCTGCTGCTGCTGCTACTACTACTACTACTACAAATAAACAATAAGTAATAATAATGATAATTTTTTTAAAACGTATAAATTAAATTGGAAGGACATACTTTATTTTCTTATGTCCACATGCTCAAATAATATTTCATAGGCTCCTACTTCAGCCATAACTTTAGCATCACTGAAAGCTTGCAAATGCTGATACTATTTCCTCAACAACAAATTATTTGAAAATTCCAAAAGAAATTTCTGGAAGAGATTAACTGAATGAAGAACCATCCTTTTCCAGGAAGCTGAATTTGATCTGGAATAGACAGAAGATAAGCAGAACAGTGCACCCAGGAGACTGGAGTTGATGGATTAAGATAATATAAAGCCATTTCTTCTACAGTAATTTAACGCCCAGGAGATTCTTCTTGTAGATTTGTTTTGCATTTACATTCCAGGTATAAAGCTCTGGAACTGAGAAGCCATCAAAACCAGTGGTACTGACAAGTCCTTCAGGCTTCTGCATATGCATAGGGCTCTGTTATTTCTAGAAATTGGTTTGAATTTCACTGTCAGCAAAGAGGCAATACAGGTCTGCAGTTCTAGAATATTAACAAATGACTTCTAATGAAATCCCTTTCTCCCTCCCTTGCAGTATTCAATTAAGCAGTGCACAAACACACTATAAGCACCTACACTAGATACATAAACCAAGATAATACTAGCAATATTTGCAACGAGCAAGTTCATACAGTGAGATGACACTCTGCACAATCCAAGGATACCAAGGGCATAATTCAGTATCAGTATATTAATATTTTATCTTGTGTACAACATTTATTATTTTGTTAATGGAATACAATTAACTGAGCCTTTGGAACACAAAACTTGCTGAGTTCTTGGGGAGCAGACCATGATTGAAAGAAAATGACATCCAGGGTCACCAAAACTGTATGAGTTAGAGATCAAAAGTATTTAATTGCAGTTATCAACATATGAGAACAATGACCTGACTATCAGCAGTATAGCAAAATCATCAAAAGTTCAGATATTAAAAAAAATCCAATAAAAGTCTGTATAAACATTTTTATAACACTTTTATTATATTTAGAAATATGCAGGTGTTAAAATATTAGTAAGTTTTGACATTATATTGCTACTGCTTGAGAATAGCTTTAGAAACCTTAGATTTTTCTGGCCTGATGCACAGAAGATTGAGAGTGTGTCATATATGTTAAAGATTACTCCCTGTGACACGGTTAGAGTTAAAAACATCATGTGCATTGAATATACTCAAATGTCCATAAAGAAGTCTTGCTAAGTTTACAGTTCTATCCATTTCCACAAAAAAAAAAAAAAAAAAAAAAGTTTATGGGCCTTGGAAGAAAGGGAAGGTAACAAATTTATTGTGAGCTAGTACAGGGAGAAAATAAGGAGAGCCAAAGCCCAAACAGAACTTAAACTTTGTCTATCTCTATAAATTACAACAAAAATGTATCTTCACACAAAGAGGGCTAAGGAGCACTTCTATCCTTTATTGGATGCAGAGAGAAACAACAATAATAAAGAATGAGGAAAAGGTAGAAGTATTTAATGACTTCTTCGCCGCAGTCTTTAATAGTAATACCAGTTGTTCTCCAGGTACCCAGAGCCCTGAGCTGGAAGACAGGGACAGAGAGCAGAATGAAGCACCCATAACCCAAAGGAAAATGGTCAACAACCTGTTGCAACCTTTAGACCCAAATCCGTGGGACTGGATGGGATCCACCCCAAGGCTCTGAGAGAGATGGTGGAAGTTCTCACTGAGCCCCTTTCAATGATTTACCAGCAGTTCTGGCTAATGAGGCAGGACCCAGATGACTGAAAGTTATTGTGATGCTCGCTTACTAGAGGGATTGGAAGGATGACCCAGGGAACTACAGGCCTCTCAGCCTGACCTCAGTGCTGGGGAAGGTTACAGAACAGATCATCTTGAGTGCCATCACATGGCATGTGCAGGACAACCAGGAGATGAGGCCCAGCCAACATAAGTTTAGGAAAGGCAGGTCCTGCTTGACTTAACTGATCTTCTATGAGAGGGTGTGCTGCTTGGTGGGTGAGAGAAAGGCTGTTTTTACGGACTTTAAAAACTATTTGATATCATTTACAACAGCAGTGTCCTGGAGGAAATGACTGCTCATGGCTTGGACAGGTGCAGTCTTCACTAGGTAAAGAACTGGATAGATACCCAGGTCCAAAGAGCAGGTGAATGAAGTTAAATCCAGCTGACAACCACTCTCCAGGACTCAGTATTGGTGCCTGTCCTGTCCAATATCTTTATCAATGATCTGGATGAGGGGATTGAATGCATTTTCAGTCAATTTACAGAGGATACCAAGTTGGAAAGAAGTGTTGATTTTCTTGCGGGTAGGAAGGTCAGAGGGATCTGAACTGGGTTGATGGGCTGAGGCAATGGTATGGGGTTGTAAAAGGCCAAGTTCTTTGTCCTGCCTTTGCATCACGGCAATTCCATGAGAGGCTACAAGATGAAAGCAGAGTCGTTGGCAAGACACTTGCCAGAAAAAGACTTCACTCTCTACACTTAGACCTGAGCTTTTAGTAGGTACACAACTGAATATCATATGCCCAGGTGGCCAATAAGGCCAGTGATATCCTTCCTGATTTATATCAGAAATACATTGTCCCACAGGACTAGGATAGTGATCATCACCCTGTACTGGTGAGGCCATACCTCAAATACTACTTTAAGTTTGAGGCACCTCATTACAAGAAAGACATTGAGATGTTGAACGGTGTCCAAATAAGGTCAACAAAACTGGTTCTGAAATACTAATAGTTTAAGAGACAGATTGGTTTCAGCTTTCAGTAAGGCTATATAGACCATGCTCATCAAAATGGTCTACAAACATAATTTTTTAATTGTCTCTAAACTTCAGTAAGTTTGTTATGTTGTGGGATCATCTAATTTTACCCTCATCTTTCTAACAAATCCAACTGCTTTTCAACGTTGTTTCTAGTGACTTTAAGTTATGTCTTTACCACTCTAAAATTCAGTTATTGGAATTTGCTGCATTAGCTACATTTACTACCAGAATGTGAAGAATGAATCAGAATTCAGAAAGCAGCTCTACACATACAAATTGAAAAAGTAAGGACAGAAGAAGTACAAAAGGAAAAACACATAAAAAAAGCCTATGAACAAAACCAACCAAACAAAAAAGATCAC
Source organism: Petroica traversi (assembly GCA_025920805.1). NCBI lineage: Eukaryota > Metazoa > Chordata > Aves > Passeriformes > Petroicidae > Petroica > Petroica traversi. The sequence goes on along the minus strand of JAHLSL010000062.1, from coordinate 142,702 downwards.
AAAAAAAAATTCATGTAAAAAAAAAATCAAAACCATCATCAAGAAAAGAATACCTGAAAATAATAAAAAATATATATTATTACTCAGAGCAAATATTTTCCATTAATTAGAAATGGGTTTGCAACCTGAATGTATTTGCACTGTATGAAAATGGATGTAAAATAAAAATCCTATGCTCACATAGAAGATAATATGATAAATATATGATTTATGTAATCAGTACATCACCTATTTCATCCATCCAGGGTAATCAAGTGTTTTCTATGATATTTGTTTAAGGCATGCATGGGCATAGCATAGCACAGTGCATTTAATTATCATGATTTGATAATATCTCATATTGTACCCCTTTATATACCTTTTTATATGTAAGAGACTAAGAGTTTAATGTGACCTAAAGAATATTTCAACTTTTTTTTTTCAAAACCCTTAAGATTTTGCATTAGTTATGTATTCTTTGTTTCCTTGTATACATATTGTGTATGATTTGTAAGAAAATCTTGGGTCTTACATTGATTTTATTCAAGAATTATGGTTCATCCAGCCTCAAAGTTATCTTGGGTCTCTAAAATTTTTGAAATGTCATGCCAAGTTTTGGAAAAAAATGCAGCATTATCACAGATCAGACAATCTCATGTGTACTGCTCTGCAAGAAAATTGGATGCTAGCAGAATGGTGGTAATTTAACCAACTCTGAAAATAAACATATCTAACAGTAATAATTACTTAAAACATTTAATTAAATAAAAAAGCAACTTTTGTTCTTACATTGTTCAATTTTTATCATTCCCTGCCTTTCGCTTTTCTGCTGAAATAAAACAACTTCTAAACTCCGATAGTTTATTTTCATGTTTAAACAGACGGTTGATAAAAGCTTGCGCAACTCAGACATCTCACCTAACCATTAATCTTCATTTCAGAGCAAGTGCTGAACATTAGTTGACACATTTCTCTAGGGACTTCTTGAAAGAAAATCCCAGATACCTCCTCTCCTTTAACTTACAAAGTTAACCTTTACTTTATCCTACTGCAGCTTTACTTTTTAAAACAAAGTAGATAAGGAAGGACAACGAAAGGGTGAGAGCAGAGTAGGCAAGTACAGCTGGAGCTGAAGCAAAAAAACCCAGTGTACTAACAGTTATTGTGACTTTTAATTTGTCACAAACATAAACTATATATTCTGGTCTATCTTTTCATTACAGTGAAGTCTCTCATAGGAAAGAATATTGCCTACAAATTCTGATAAATCTTTGCAGCTTTGGAAATGACAAGAACTAGTATTCTGAAACCTATTTCTACATTTTGAGTATGGGTTTTGAAGCTCACACATGTAAGTATGACATTTGGTTAAGATAGTAATAAACTATAATTACTAATTTTAGGGGTCAAACTGAAAACGAAGTGATTGTAAGAAAAGTCTGCAACTTAATATTCAAGGAAATAAATAACTTTTTCTTGCCCCAAAAAGGGCGTAATTCGCATAATACTGAGTTTTCCGTACCAAGAAACTCCTTGTGTTTATGGAATTACAGACGACATTTTGGTTTCATTTTTAGATTTTCAGTAGGTCTCTTCTGCTATGTAGGACTTGGCAGATTATGTTGATTAAATCCTTAATTCATTACTACTTTTACTACAATTTTATTTTTTTCACAACTGATGAATTTCTTTCTCTGCATAAAATGGAAGAGGAACTTCACAGTTCATGTTTCTGCAGCCTATGCTCAAAGCTTACTAACAGATCAGTAATAATGACTTTTCCTTCAATTTCTTTTTATGTACAATGTCTTAAAATTTTGGTGTGCTCCACAGAAACCTAAAACTCATTCAGCATCATGGATTAGCATCTCCCAGAAGACTGACAGACCTTGTATCAACCATGCAGGTATATATCTGTATGAAGAAGACAACAAGACAATAGCTACAGCAGAAAAACAAAATCTGGTTTTGAGATGTCTTATCCCTGAGCCCTGGTGGTGCCTGGCTAGGCAAAGCTGTGACCTTCCAAGAGCATCCCCACGGGCTGGGGCAGCACAACGATGCAGGGAGTTCACACTCACACTCACAGTGAGCAGCACACACACGGTCACAGGGGAGAAGCAATCACAGCGGCACAAGGAGCACACAGGGAGCTTTGGGTCCGGTTTAATCCACAGCCTGAAGGGTCCAGTGACAAAGACAACGAAAATGGAGAACCCCACCCTTAAGTACCAAACTGGCAGGTTTTATAACCAGCAATAGGGAGAGGGCTGGGGTGGTACAATGCTGATGGATGGGCTGGCAAACCAATGAGAAGGAGCAGGAGGAGGGACAAAGGAGAAGGGGCCAATGGGTCATCAAACTGGGGAAATCATTCCAGAGAAATTCCATATAAGAGCAATATGGGGCGGGAAGACCAACAAACCAACTGGGAGAATGGAATTAAAATAAACATATATAAGGCCTCAGGGTGTCTTGGGGGGGGAAGAACTTTGGATCACCCTGAGTGCGGAGGGTAACACAGCCCTAGGGGCTGTGTTACCAGTAGGCCCTTTCAGTGTCCTGGGCTAGCAGGCCTACTGGCCTCCATAATTACTGAATGTTAAGGCAAGAGAAGTGGATCTTACAGAAGCTCAGCATTTCAGCTCATGGCTAAAATAGGCTTCTGTCTTTCGTCAAAAAGTAGATGTCAGACTCAGACCACAGAGTTACAAAAGATTTAGTTCCTGATCCCATTTGCAGTGTTCTCAAGGAATAATAGGTTTGCTACTTTTTTTTACAGGCTTCCCAGAAGTTCCTACTCAGATGTGTTGCCACAGTCTGTGTGTATTCGAGAGAAATATATTCCGGATGTTCCTTAATAATACCATCCATAGAGATATTGAAGAAACCAGAAGGTTCTACTAAATTTGACCTGTCTGAGGCCTACAATGAGAAAACATAGCAAATTATGTATTACCAAGGTTTTTATTTCTTGTTCTTGTCTGGAGTAGTTTCTGCAAGTATCCTTTCACTTTAGAGAGTGAAAAAAAAGGTGCTGATGAAGGTGAAATACTCTATTTGATAGTGGATCTTTCAAAATTGGAAGAAGCCAATCTAATCTTTGGAGTAGCTGCATATTTCTAATAGTATCTTCTTATTTCTTATCATGAAAACAGTGAGAAAAGGTAATCCCTTCTGTAAATTTAAAAAAAAAATTAATGAAACATGAAGTCTGTTTACTGGTATGTCTAAAGCCTTATCTACTCATGAAATCAGAGTCCAACATTAAAAAAATGCACAGTTTTTTGGTGGGTTGTGGTTTTTTTCTTATTTTATTGTTTTTGAAAGGAATATTCATGATTGTAGACTCATTTCATCTTGCTGACATGCAACAGTAAAGAAAATAAAAGTAAATAGAATTGGCAGTTAGCTTTATAAAACTTGAGAAATGGCAGCTTGATGATCTTCAGAAAGCATTTTTGTTAGCTAAACAACTAGAATGACTGACTTGTGCTACTGTATAATTTGGAAAATCTAAAGTATTAACATACTATAATTTGCAAAAATATAAATTTGTTATTAAAGCTAAATATTAGTGCTATATTTAAAACTCAATGTGAAAATTTCTCTATTCAAAGATGTGTGTAGGTTCATGGAGGTGTGATTATAAGAAGGAAATGCAGTTTGTTTTTCATTAGATACTGCTTAGAAGGCACTGTGGTTGTTTCTTGATTTTTGATTTATGCTTCTATCCATGAGTTGAATTGGGAGTGATGTGTATCTCCCAGTCTTGGTTTAAATGCACTACATTTGCAAAATAGTTGTATTATGACAAATCAACTCTCAAATATAAGTAAATTAATTCCCCCTGTTTTGTTAATGTTTTAAAATCTGATGTAGAACCTAACTCTAACATATCACATGACTGCTTGTCTAAAAATCTACTTATATTGTCTACATTACAAAAATATGGTTTAAGACTGTTTGATTTTTCACTTCCTTTTTAAATGAAATGTGAAAAAAATATTAGTGAATAGACTGAGTAAAGACTAATACTATGCATTTTGGTAACCTAATTATTTTTGTTTAATTATGCAAGTTTCTTGCATAGTTGTTCTTATGCTTGTAAACCTTTAAATTATCAAGGGACCCAAACTACCATTTCCTGAAGCAAGATGGATGTCAGCCATTGCCTTAAAACTACAGAGGCATTTAACAGATCAACCACTGTGTGGATAAGAATAAGTATATCCTATTTGCTTGCAAGACTTATGAGTAAAAAATTAATTAATCCGCTTCTCTGAATGGCTGTCCTTTAGCAGAATCTAATTAGTGTACTTGGGCAGTTAAATAAGTGCTGACTAGTTTTATCAGCTTGTTTATTGGTATTCATGAGAATCAAAAAGAAGAATAAGAAAACAACATTGTGCTGGCTATTTTGTCCTAGATAAATCTAACATCTGAAGAGAGTAAGAACTCCTTGCTGATTAATGTCAAGGGTGTGACTGGGTTTTTATATTTTATTAACTAAACTGTGGATCTGTATTTAAATTCTCAATTAAAACTAGAAAATAAATTTAAATGTGCATTTTATATGGAGATGTATACACTTTTCTATAAAAATTGCTGAAGAAAAAGTTTATAATACATAATATATATTTATAACATGTAATTTTATTTTGCTAGGTATGCACAGCAAAAGCAAATCCTTCTATTTCTTGCAATTACAACTCCCCATCTGAAATCTGGAAGAAAGGTTGAGGTACAAGCAGGAGTTAATTCTTATACCTATTCAGTGATATGAGAAGACTGTCAATTTACAAAACAGTAAAGTCATGAACTATGATGAAGGTGAGCATATCCAGTATTCACTAAAAAATGCAGAATCAGCATTTTCCAGGAAAATGCAAATCTCTCCCAACACAGGACATGCAGACAATTTGCATTTGCATTATATGAATTTCATCTTCAAGTAACATGTTCTCAATTACCAGCATTAGGTATATATATATATATATATGAAAATATATGTGTATACCCCAGAACAAAGTTTTCTGCAGCCAGATACTGTTCTTTCTTTTGCTCTTTCTAGCAAAATAAGCTTCTGACATTGTTTGGAGTAATTAGTATTGGACAGAGTGCTCCAGATGCAGCCTCACCAGGGCAATGCAGCTGCTATTCCCTGGAAGGAATATGGTCCATGATGATTTCCCATACACACAATCTGCAAATATAAGCACCTGCTGAGGGGGATGGGGTGGAGGGTGGAGCAGAGTGGAAACCCTGTGGCCAAGGCTCTGCTGAAACCCTTGCAGGGAAGGGAACTCGATGGAACTTTGCAGCTGATAAACCCCACAGCAGCTGTCAGTCAGGGGAGAGAGGAGAAGGGGTCTCTCTGCCAAACCAGCAACTCTGGTGAAATTGCTCTCCTCAGATGAACTTGGTTCATTACAGCCTAATTATAATACAACACTCAGCTCCATCCCAAAGTTGTCTGCTCCCAAGGTGTGACCACCCCTCACTGAGCAAGTGTCTGTATTTTATTGACTGTACCTTTAAGAGTTAAGCAAGGGAAATTTTTACCAATCAGTAACAAAAGTAGGTATCACTAGAGTCAATAAAGCTTCCCATAAACATAAAGAAATACTATAACAGCATGTTGAAAATGGGGAAAATTAGGGAAGTCTCCATAATAATTGCGGGGGGCAGTCGATGGGCTGAACCTCTTCTCTCCCTCTTAGGGACAGGTAAGAACTACACTCTGTGTGTACTGGAGACATTTATTGGGGATTAGAATTTTTTTCTGCATTGTTTTGAATATGTTTTTGTAGTCTGATTCCACCACAGGCAACCTCAAACCTTAACCTGTGACAATTCTATATTAATAAAGAGTGTTATTCTTAACAAACTGTTTGTGTTAGCCCTTCATGGGCTCTGGCATGTGCTGGAAGTGGGCAACGTACTCAAATAAAGAAGGAAGACCTGCTGAGGGGTCTCCTGTTGATGTCTGTCCCTGAATAAGTCAGTCAAACCTCCCTCCAATCCAGCAGGATTGATCAGTGAAGGATCCCAACAGAACACTGACAGACTGGTTGGGCACAAGGGTCTTGGCTTTCCTGGGGCACTGCCAGATAAAGTAAATAGTAAGGGTTGAGGAATCTTCCCTATTGATGTGACAATCAGCAAACTGGAGTCTGAGCAGATGAGTTCCATGCAATGCATTTGAAGCTGTAAATAAATGTATATGATTAATAAAATTGTGACCATTGTGTCAAGGTCCAAAATACACCCAAATTCTCAACAATTTCTTTCCCATCCTGTCAGGAAATTCTCCTAATCTTCACTTCAAAATGTTCCAATTCTGAAAACCTTTCTGAATGCTACTCAAAATGAATTAAAACTGCTTACAAAATATTGTGCATTTAATCAGATTAAAAGTTAAGGATGTCTTTTAAACCTTTCTTCTGATAGCAAAAAACAGAAATTGTTTCAGAGCATATTTTTCACAAGTCTGAGGGCTGCAGTTTCTAAATCACTGGCCTTTATCTTAGTTAATGTTTCCAGTTTGCTTGTGGACAAACACTCTCAGCATAAACAGCATTACAACTGGCAGTCTTGATGACTGCCTCAGCAGGACAGCTAGAGAGTTAATGGACATGAAAGCTGAAGTGGTTCAAGTTGAAAAGCACAGCTCTATCCTGTTGGTAGAACTCTTCTGCTTTTTCATACTTCTACAGATGGAATTTTTTATTAGGGTTACAGGCATGAGCTTCTTCCTTGCTTTTGTCTTAACCAGAGAAAATAAGCAATTGTAGGAACAGGAAATGAATTTTCTGGCTAGTGTTTTTCTCTGGTAAATGATAAATTTCTAATGTAATTGCTAAACCCTAAAGTGTTTTTGAATGTTAGCCTATGGCATACAATATGATAGATTTGGATAATAAGATGCTATGTTAACTTCTTTTATATACCACAAATCTCACAGAGTCAGAACTTAAAAAGTAGGTATAAAATGTAACATAAAATGAACAAGAACATTTTAGAAAGAAGTAATTTGATGTAGCTTTCCGTGTCACAGTAGGTCTGAACATAAGCCTTCTCTGTGCAATCCAGAAGCTTTAAGCAGAAAAGCTTGATGTGTGTGGGGGGCAGCTGAAGGCAAAACATTTAGTGCCTGAGGCAATCAGCAGTATCTCTGAATCCTCTTGAATATTTCTGAAAATGCAGTAATTCAAAAGTGTGTTATGGAAACTTATATGAAGTTAGCTCCAGTTAGAAGAATAAAAAGTTGTGTTACCTCACTTTTGCATAATATTCAGAATTGTACCTGTCACCCAGTGGACACACAACTTGTTCAAAGCAATCTCATGCCTCAGATGAAATATCTAGGAAAGAAAAATATTTATCATCTCAGTTACTTCTATGCCAGAGGAGAACTTAGAGCACATTACTGACTAAGAAGGCCCTTAGCATTGCTTTTCTTCTCCACTGGGTGCTCACAAAATTAGTCAAGTAGGTAGTTCTTTAGCGCAACATAAGGCTGATCACTGAAACAGCTCTTAGAAGTTACTGCTGCCCCAAACTGCTCCTACCCAGGACCCTCCTGTGCAGTTGCTAGAGCCCAGCCTGGTGACTTCTGAGTTTTCAGAAGTCTCTGAGACATTATAGTGGGACAGGACTTTGTTTATTCTGAGGATGTTTGACACAGTTTCTTTAATAGAATTCACAATCAAAACTTAAAAGCATCTAAAACTCATATGCGGGAAAATCCAATTTTTTTGACATTTTGTACTTTTGAGATCTGTCATAACTTGTTTAAAACTGTGAAAGTATTTTAAATATGATGGTGGTGGTGTGTATTCCTCCTCTAAAATTTATAACATGGATCTATCTCCTTTACCTTTCAGCTAAAACCTAAAACACAACTCAAAGTCTTGCAGCAAAAGAATGAACTCAATTAAGGGGCTTAAGAAGTAGAATCAAAGATTTATGGAATCAATTATGTTGGGAAAGAGCTCCAAGATCACCAAGCCCAGGCAATACCACCATCACTAAACATATTCTGTCACAGCTCACAGTCACATCAATAGGATGCAGAAAACTATTTCCAGCAAATTATAATTTTGCCAGAAATGGGCATAAATGAATATTGCGTGTGTGAAAAATAGATTTATATGTTCAGTTACAAAGGAAGTTTTTCAGGACCAAGATTTTTCTTAGATATTTAAGTAATACTAAGATTACCATTAAACATATAGAAAACCCCTAAGATTTGGTCCTGGTCTCTGACGTCACGGATGTAAACCCTCACTGTAATTTTAGAACTTGTTTGTGCTATTTTAAAAGTCTTTATGGACCTAATAATCTTTGTCTGATAAGAAATAATTTGAAGTTGAGCAGTGCTGATCAAAAACTTCTAAGGTCTTTATTAAAAAAAATATTTTAATGTACATGTAATACGGATGATTTCCTAAGGTTTATTCTCTCTTGTTGTACTCGTTCCTTCCAAATAAATAGAAAAAGACTGAGTTGCCATACTTACACAATCATTCATATTTGAATAACTAGTAAGCTCTTTGTTGTCAAATTCAATCCTGCAATTGCTCAGAACATCAGAAAAAGGAAATGATGCTATATACTATTTACAGAAATCAAATCTAACAAGAAGAAGAAGAAACATTAAGTTGGGAAACACACTCTGAAAAATAGTTTCTCACTACTGAAGAAACAATTTTTGACAACATTTACAACAATAAGGACTAAAAATAAGATTACCCAAAGAAAATTTTGAGTTTTCCCTCCAAAGTTTAAAAATTTCAGTATCAGCATTCTATTTTTTCTTTTATGAAATTCCAGAATACCTAATTCTTCTTTTCCTATTCAAAGTTAGATCCAGATTTAACTGTAAGGGAGCTTTTTAGAAAAAGATAAATTTTGAACATAAAGTTCAGCTTGCAGGACTTCAGGCCAGGTGAAACAATAAAGAATTCAAAACCCTCAAGTTACAGGGTCTTATGGGGAAGTATCAAGAAACGTTAATAACTGCTGGCAGTCATTTGCTCTTTACCATAGCAAAATCTTTTAAGTAGTGACTCTTCCTAAGTATGTATTTGTACAATGTTCACAAAATAGATCCCTTTCATTATTGGAGTTAGAATAAATTTGTGTAATACAATAAACAAACAAATAATAGCAAATGAGGACTGTGCAGGGAGGAAAACAAATATAAAGCCCTGTAAAGTTATTTTTAATCCTGTGATATCTGAAATTGCTTTTTAAATAATGCCATAATATTCAGGAAATGCGTAAAAATCACTTAAAAGCTGATGAGATTCTCAAGGGTGAATTGTATTCAAGTATTCTGCTTGCTGTGGGAGAATCTATCAAAGACTATGCAAGCATATTTAAACTTGCAAGGTGAAAAATGACAGTATTCTGTGCAAATGAGCTTGCAGCCCTTAAATTCAGTTTTAACGGTTGGATGTAATTGAACTCTATTTTCTATATTTTAGTTGCACTGCTGATGATCCTCAATGACCACTTCTGGCATAGATTAGGTTCCCTGTAAAAGATGAGCATCTGAAATTAAGTCAGCAAAATCAAATGCTGTAATTTAGTTTTATCTCATTATTAAAGATATAACAAGGATTATATTGCATGCTATTATTGCTTTATGTCATGTTATAGAACATTATGTTCCATCAGTGCATGGGTAATCTCCATCAGGAAAGCACATAGTAATGGTCATGTACAGCTGGGCAAATGACTAGCTTTGGGAATTTCTTGAAGGCCAAAACTGTATGAAGAAATTTTTTGACAGCTGGAAAAGTACAACAGAAATGTTCAAGTATATATGACAGCAAACAATTTTCTTAATTTTCCTTGTGTTTTTAAAGGAAAAAAGAGAGATTTTTCATCCACTCAAACCTTGGATTTGTTTTTATACTAAAAAAATAATTTTATGGAGGCTTGGAATGCAAAACTGATGAAATGTTTTATCCGACTCCTCAACTGGGTCCTTGTCTTACATTTTTGAAATGCACTCTTGCCAACACCTTGCCATGCTAGGATACTATTAAATTACTGAAGGTAACCACACTCTCTGGGCAAGAAGAAATATGGAAGTGAAAGAAAAAGGGGAATTTAAGGTAAAATTTATAAAAATAAAGATGAGTTTGAGAGATAGGCGTAACTGAAACACTGAATTCTGCAAAGCAAATGCAGTGAAAGGATGATCTCTGACAAGGAAATATTTGACATGTAGTATATAACATGCTATAAATTGTATTTGCATATAGGAAAAGAAAGTTAGAAATTACTTTGATGGGAGTTATCCCTGTTAGAAATCAAACAATGCATCTTTCAGCTGAAGAAATATGAACAGCTCCATTTTCACTAACCCTGTGAATAACTACACAGCTTGACATTCAAGTTTTAGGTTTGTAGTGATTAAACTCTCATTTGGTGATAACAACTTAACTTCAACAGTTTATAGAGTTGGTTATTTTTTTTTCTCATTGGAAATATTTAAAATTAATATAAAGAAAACAAATTGTATATATTAATAAGCTTCCAGTCTTCAGATCTCTAAGAAATGTGACTAGGAACTATGAATAACAATTTCTGGAGACATCAGGGACGGAGTCAGCATTTAATATAAATTTCTCATATTTATGCTTACAAAAAAGTTTAAAGAATTATTGGACAAGACTTGACACAGAAAAGGCAGGGGCTAAAGAGATACCTAGGCATATGTCAAATGGCATTGACTGGGCATGTATATTTTACCCTCTTACCTAGTATACTGGGCTTAATTTACTAACTAAAATTAGATAATTTGTGCTCCCTGCAATACCCAAGTCTTGTTTATATTGCTGGCAGCTCCAGGAGACATACTTGAGGAGTGACAGTCAAAAGCCAGCTGGAGTACCACAGACTTAGCTGGCTGAGCCAAGCCTACAAGCTGCAAGAAGAAATCTACAACCTGGAAAAGAATTTCATCCTTCCTACTCTTCCTGTTTATTCCAGCTATAAGTAGACTACTGAAGAAAAACCCTAAGAAACATGCTGGAGAATAAGCACTTAGAGAATTATCAAGAACTCTTACGCTAGAAAATGTTCATGAACTCTGATTTTTGTACTGATATAACTGAAACAGAGACTATACTAAATTTAAAATGTTGTAAGAATTTAATTAAATTATATCATAAAGAAATGTGGAAGAGAAGGATCAGGAAGTAATTTTGAGCAAATACATTCAAAAGATAGCATAAAATAGTCCTAGATCACAGGGGTCCCTAGTAGGCCGTAATACTAACAAACTTGGGGTCCACAGAAGATTGAAATTCAGAAAGGACAGTAAATGAGAAAAAGGTGAAGCAAACCACATAATTTGATCTGTCCACAATCATTCCACCAGGCAGTATTGCCTCTGATCATAGCAGTCTGGAGCAGAAAAATATACCTCTATCTTTACGATACAAGATTGTGTCTGACTTGCTGTGGACAGAATAAAACTCCTGTAAAAAATATTCCTATTTATTTATTTGTTTCAATCCTTGGAAAAGAGGGCAAAGAGGATTAAATTACTAGATTTGTAGTAAGTGTCTGTTGAAATGTAACAACTCTCAGGTTGCTAATAGAAAAAAGTGAATTCAACCAAAACAGCCAAAAATAAATGGTTAGCATAGCTGAAGAATTATTATTTTTTTAAGTTAATCTGTGAGGAAAGTTAAGACCAGCTACTTGAGGGATTTCATTCAACAAGATGAACAAGTTCACAGGTGCAAACATCTCTGTAACCATGACAACACTCAGACACTCACCTGGGGAAGTAGGAAGCCAGTAGCTTGGCTTCCTATCACTGCCTCCAGCAAAATTAGTGTCAAAGCTGAAATAAAAAACTTATTAAAAAAAAAATGCACTCCCCAATTTATTTCAAGCCAACTCAAAATTTCAATGAAAAAACTAGAGAAAAATGCTTTGTGGGTATTTTTGAGGTTATTTTTTGGGATTTTTTTGGGTTTTTGGCATTTTGGGTGCTTATTGTTTGATTTTTTGTTTTTTGTTTTTTGGGGGTATTTTTGGTTTTTTTTGTTTTTTCTTTACATCTAAGGAGACACTTTCTTGATCCTGGCTGTTTGAATATTCATGAAAATAAAACTTAAAAAAACAAAACAAAACACATTCTCAAAAATACTGAATGTTTGATATGGAGTTTTGTTTTGTTTTGTTTTGTTTTGGCATTATTTTTTTCCTGATACAAATAGGTCTATATTCACTTGAAAGACTTAATTTTCATTTTGTAAAAACTATATTTTTCAGGAGAAAAAGAATTTTACTCAGACATTTTCATGTACTTCTGATCTGAAGTATAGTTGTAGTTCACAAAACTACAGAAGAAATTATCCCTGCCACTTCCCCAAGTTAAAGAAAACAAATTGATTTTTTGTCGTTATTTGCCCAGTTACAACTGATATAGCCTAAATTGGATTAGGTAATAGTTGGACAAAAAAGACTGAAAAATAATGCAAGTTACTTCTGACTTCAGGTCTGCAGCTGAAAAGTGCAAAGTATGTGCATTAAAAAAGCCTGATTCATCCTCTTCAAAGTGACTAACTGTAAAGAGTGACAGAGTAAATTGTAAGTTTCATTATGAATATGATTTTATGTTTCCTAAGATGTTATTTAGATTTTACTATATGTTAAGAATTTTACTTTGTATGTCTTGATGAATATGCACCAGTTATCACATTTCAGAAAGCCGGTATTAAATGTCATCATGATTGAAAATTTTAAAATAGCACTGCTTTCCTAATACCACAGATAACCTGCTTTATGATAATTTATTAATCTAAAGATTTATGTTAGCCTTTTATTTTAAACTGAAAGATGTTTCATGTTTGCTTCATGAAAAGTTCACTTGGTCTTTAATCAAAATGTGTTTTGGTGCTAATAAAGAAAATTGTATGACTCATTAAATGAATATGTGTGTATATGCATAACAAAAAACCTTTAATACTTACAAGAAAATTTCATCAACAAATGTATTTTGCTATTTTAAATATTAATATAATTTTTTAAGATCCACAAAATTAGTAGTAGCTGAAAAAGTTTTCTTCCTATTTAGAAATCTTTCGTGAACAAAGGCAGCCAAAATATGTAGCTTGCTGGGGGTAAATAATTGGTAGAGTTGTGTGTACTCTAGAATGATTAATATGCCTAATCATCACAAAGTTAAGATCGTGAGATGCTCTTGCCTGAACTAAAGACCTAGGCCCATTAATTTGCAAGATTTGTAGTATGATTAAATTTTAAGCCCAGATGGTTGGTGGGCATGGGAACTCATTCCTTACAGATGAGGGTCTCCAAACAAAACCTGGTCTCTGTGAAGAATTTAAATGTCACAATTAATGTACAGAGAGGCATGTACCTATAGATTTGCTCATGCCTTTCTGTATGGAGGAACAGGAAGGTTTTTCAGTAACTGCAAAGTATGTTTCAATGCACATTTCAATAATATTGGAATTGAATCAGGTGTCAGGTGCTTCCACATAATGTACAGTCTAATGCTTCATTCCTTCTTTTTTCCTCCATCTCATACCCCTAACTGTGAGACAGGACTTGAAAGATAGATAGTAAGGGTGCAGGACTTGGTTCTTCTGGTTCCTGTCAGCCCATTTCTCCAGGCTGTTGAGGTCCCTCTGGATGGCAGCATGACTCTATGGTGTGTCAGCCACCCCTCCCTCCCAATGTGTCATCAGCAAACTTGCTGAAGGGAACAACCTGCACCTTCATCCAGACCTAGGGACAATGTGTTTAATAAAATTTATAATAATTTGAACAAAGTTTATTTTTTTATTTCCTAAAAAATGATTTATTTTAGATATTTGATGTAAGATATGCAAAGATTTTAAAAAATGAAAAGATAAAAAAAGAAATTGAAGTCAGGGAGAGTTTCCTATGTTTATTTCACCATGTTGCAAACTCATTATTATGCCAAAAGAAACAGACCCTAATGTTCTTTCCTGTGGAAATCAGTATGCAGTAATTCATGGCATTCCATGATGACATGAGTATTCAATGTTCAGCTCCACAATAGTGCATAATGCACCCCCCCAAAACAAAGATACAAGAGTAATTTCCTTCATAACTCAACCTATTTCTACATATGCCTAGAGATCACAGAGTTGGAAAAAGCTGTACAGAAAAATAAATAGGATCTGATGATTTAAGATGCCTTTTTGCTGTATTTTAGGGTGTTTATCATCATTATGGGAAATGAAGAACTTGGAAGCACAGATGACAGAAGAAAGAAATAATGGGAAGCAAGACACATATAAAAAGAATTTAAGGGGGGGGATGAAAATGGTCACTGCATTTAGAGAAAAGCAGGTTTGAAAAAGGGGATGAAATAGGTGAGAAGAAACAGAAAGAGTTATGAAAAGAGATGACATATCATCAGCAACAAAGATAAATAGGTATGTGATGGTTAGTCTCTGATCCCAAGAGAAGATGGAAAAGGGAACTTCAAAGACCTTTACTCCCTGTAAGGGCAACTAATGGAATTCTGGAAAGTTGTTCTCCAAGATCAAAACTAGATCTTTGATTTGATTTGATGTGCCTTTCCTTAGAGGCCAAAATAACTGCAACATTTCAGATTTGCTTCCTTGTGAGTAAAACTGGATATATGAACACTTTTCATTATATTAGCAAGACAGGCTGGTCAAAAAAATAACACTGGTATCTTCATTACGGTCATTCATTCTGTGCAAAGGTGAGCTGAAACCAATTTGTCTAAAAATTCAACCTTCTTACCTTTTTCAAACTGAATATTAAACAGTAGAACAAATTTAACACTCATCTACTCTTCATATATAGCTCTAATAATCTTGCCATCTTCAATGAGATATGCAGATTGCAAATCAGATGTTATTTTGGCTTAATGGAGAAAGTCCTGTAATTCTTCAGAGAAAATTCCAATCCATCATGTGAGAATTCTATTTGCAAGCTGCTGCTGCTGCAGTAACTGTTTATAGCAAGAATGGAATGAGGAGTGCAAGCTTTATGATCTCTAAGAGTTAAATTATTAGATTTAATTATTTTTGTTGTATGCGCTCTGTTTTGTTAAAAAATCCCTTAGAATCTCCTATCAAGGAGAGAATCTCTTTTTGCCTTTCTAAATATTACAGGAATGTATAGGAATAATCACTCCTCTAGAAAGTCTGCAGTCACAATACACCTGCATGCAAAACAAAACAAAACAAATGAATAAACAAACAAAGCAAAAAACTGTCATAAAAGCAAGTCTTTTTTTATCTGATTTATTTTTATTCTTTCTTTAAATATGTCTATAAACTATTTTCTGACATTACTTTTGGCATGAATACTTCATAGATATAAAGAAAGCATCAGGTCTTAGATAATTCTAAAGAAATTTTTCAAAATGCTGGAAATTTTACCAAATTATTATCATGTCTTTCTGCTTTGAGAACTATTCGAACTCCTTTCTTATCTTTTTGACATTCATAAAATTAATGGATTATTTTCTATTGCATATTGTCATTTTCTATTTCTATTTCTATTTCTATTTCTATTGAAGTTTACATCTATTTAAAAAATTTCTTTTAATATTTAATTAAGATAACAGGTTAATTTAATTAGCATAAAAGTTTAAAGCTTGTGTATCTAAGGGGTGTTACAAATACCACATTTTAGTATGAGAATTTACATTTAAATAAGATGGAAAACTGAAATATCCTGTATTTCTCTCATGTTGGAAATTAGGCAGAACTGAGAACCCAGTACTTCAGGTAGAAATTTAGTCTTCCTATCAGATGAAAGCATTAAAAGATTCTGAGTCCTTCCTTTGGTGAATGTAAAGGCTCTTCAAGATGCTAATGATGAGTATTATTGCATTTTCCTCCTCCTGAGGAGCCTCTTTCACTCTCACACTCAATTGCAATCTATATTTAGAGACTTTCTTAGACATTGATTACATCTCCAGTATAGCCTAAATCACTACTCTTACTCTAAGCAGGATGAACACAAATATGATTGCATTGAAACTCATTAAAAGTAGAGATAGCCACCTTTTTTTTATTATTTTTTTAAATTTTTTTTTATAATAAGCTCATGATTAAAGCATTTGTCCCTCGGTCTAAAAAGTGCATGCATGTAGAAGATTATATCCACTGTGTGCCAGGACACAGAAGGAAATCTTTTCCTGCTGAAGATATGTCTCTTTTCTGATAGGAATCTATTATACACAAAGCCAGAAGACAGAAGGTACCAGATTAGGGCCATGAGACAAATAAGACAATACAGTTCTTCTGTTCTGATTTGTCTTCTAGAATCATACTGATTCCTAAACCTTGCTGGTCCATTACAAGGTATGTATTAAGCTGCTTGGCAGAAAAAATATCTCACAGATTTGAAGAGCAACAGAAAACATATAACTTTTATTAATATTTGTTTTATGAGTAAAAAAAATGCAACTTCTCCTTTTTCTGTTTAAGTTCATTCATTACATGAATTTTAAATTATAAAGTATTATTTCATTCTCATTTATTTCTTTGCAAATTTTCTCTGCTCTAAACTCTTTAAAAGGTTTCACTATTATTTGTTTTCTAATACACAGTATCATATGTGTGAACATACAGATTCCTACACATAAAAAGCCACATGTATTAAGAACTCAAGAGGAGTGCATGTGTATATCAACCTACTTAAAAACATATATATATAATGTTGGGGTAGACACATTTGTCCAGCATCCAGCCCCACAGTGGGGAGTCCTCCTGCCACAGCCCAGTAGACAGAAGGTTGCTTTGGCTACATGGGCCCAGACACAATCAGTAAGGAGGGTAAGCACACATTACTATGACTTTTTTGTGACTTTAATTCTGAGACAATGGCTTGATCATTTTCATTATTTTCTTAAGAATGAAGAGTCAGAGTACTCCGCCCTTCAAGGATCAAGTTTCTTGATTCCTCTGGCAATCATTGATCCTCACAATGTGTTTCTAGTTAATTTGAATACCTTTCAGTCAGATAACCTATGAATATACATATATATACCCAATATGAGCATACATATAGACACAACCACTCAAAAAACCTCTGTAGTCTTTTGGATGATGTGTTCAGGTCTGATCTTTCACCTCTGAAAGTATTCGTCAAAAGCATAAGAAGGTAAATGATGATAACCTACAGAAGGAATAACTATTCGACCAACTATTATTTTCTTTTCGTCTTAATCTGTATTATGTGGCATGGCAAGATTACCAGAAACAAGATTTCTAGAATAACTTCTCAAGATACAATACAGCTGTTTAATTATTTTAATACTTTACATTATTTTATATAAATAAATCCACAAAAAAATCTTTAACAATCAATTGAAAGGTGATTCTGCCAATGTAATTTTGTTTTAATATTCAACAAATTAAAGAATGATATAGAGATGAAATACTATGTTCCCATTACAGTAGATTTCCCATTTTTTTTTCCACCTTTCCATTTCTTTCATGGAGGTAAATGCACACAGATAACTGGACAGTTTGTGCACAAAATCTGTAAGATATAAATCCACCCAGCTCCAGCGAAGTTCTAGGAAAAAAAAAACAAACCTAAACTGGAGCAGCTAAAACAAAAATCAAATGTTATAATAAACTGTGAAATAAAAGGTACTATTTGTCCCCAACTGGTGTCTTGCTTTCTTTCCACAAGTGGTGACTGCCTTCTGTTAAATTTATGAAAACTCTGATTACATATGATGCTGTGGCTAAACAAAACATGTTTAGTTGCAGAAGTTTATTAGAGCATAATCAGTGACTTACTGTGATTATATCTAAAAGTCCAGATCACGCCCAAAGCATTACTGAAAATATCTGAAGGCATAAATCATCTTGCAGTTTTGAAGGCCATCTTGTATGATCCATGATCCCTAAAGATATTTATTTTTAGGCAATTTTTACTGCTTAATTGTGTCCTTTTTCTCTGCCTTTTTTATTTTTTTTCTTTCTTTAACATGCTTGTCTCCATGGAAAACCAGATAATGATTAAGTCAGAGTCTATACACTGCTAATACTGGTTTAAAGATCAAGCTTCCTTAATTTCACTGGAGGGAACACCTAATTTTACATCTGAAAATCTGAATCAATTAGGTGACTGTTTAGGTTATTTAGCTGTCTGCAAGTGATGTGACTCCTTTTTTTCCTTTTGTTTGAACTGAACTGTACAGTTGTGTAAAGATTGCAAAGGCAGCTACTGAAAGAGTTTCTGTTCTGATATGTGGACTTGAATAAAAATTTATTAGGTCCTTCTTAATGGGAGCAAAATCTTAGTAGGCACCAACCTATGCAGTTTATTAGGATAAAATCAGTGGTATTTTCATGCCAATCTAATAACTTTTTATGAAAGGTTAGGAATTTCTGAGATTTACCTAAAGTTCACACAGGGATAAAATTCCAGTAAGAAATTATTTTATATTAACTGCAATGTTATTTAAGTATGCAATGGCAGACATATACAGCCAGGAGCATAGTATGGACTTGGTCACAAGTGATACTAATTAGGCTGGGAGACTGCAGATCATAAATTTTTTTGCTGACTTATTTCAAACGCCAGATAGTAGAGATTGCTTCTGTAGCTCAGTATGATTGTATTTTTAGTGAGAAATGCAACTAGGAAAACAAATTATAAATTACCCTTCTATTGTACTGAATGTAATAATAGAATATGTATCCATGATTAATACAATTAAGGTACTAGGGATCATTGTGAAAAAAATTCCTATGAGACTGACAGACCAGGTGTTTTAAGCTTCCAAGAACTTTACTAAATTCATTTATTCACACCTCCATTCATGACAAATATTCATTCTTATATGTCATTAATAACTATTAATATGAAGATGGTATTATTAGTCGTTGGTATCTCAAATTAACCTCTGAGTACAAAATGCCACAGTGATGATGCATAATTGCCACTGACGATCCTGGGTGGTCTTGGTCATCAAAATCAGTTTGGTCATGTTTGAGAACTCATTGGTGAGAGAAGCCAGAACTTAAGTGGTCTTGCCTTATTTTCTGATTTTCATTCCTCATGGGTGTAGTTTTTATGGTTTTTCCCCTCCCAAAGCTAAAAACAAACAAACAAACCAAACCAACCAACCAAACCCCAAACCCCAAATAAACAAACAAAAAAATCCTAACAAAAAAACACCCACCCCAACCCCCAAAAAAACAAAACAAAGGTGAGGGAATTAAAAAAAATCCCCCCACACATACACAAAAAAAAACCACCAAAAAACAACAAAACCCAAAACAAAACCAAACCAAAACAACAACAAAAAAAAACCAAAACAAAACACCAAAAAACAGAGGCCCCATCTGCTCCTGATGCAGTTTACACTGTGGTTTGTCAGTCAATATCCTAATATATTTGGAAGGATGTTCTTCCCATTCTCACTTCATCACTGTTCTCATCTTGACTTCCGGCAATAATTTAACACTTGTAAAGGAACATTTTAACTCTAGTTAGCCTCTTTTTTTTTTTTTTTTGTCTGAATACATCCCTTTTTGCCTCTTTAGCAGTCAAATTGCTCTCATTCTGCTGCAGAATGCATATATGTTGTACTTGATTCTGCAACCACAAGTACTACAAAACATGTATTCTCTGTTGTTTGATATATGTGGAGGCCAGCGGGCCTGCTGACCAGAACACTGAAAGGGCCTACTGGTAACACAGCCCATAGGGCTGTGTTACCCTCCACAGCTGGAGTGAGCCAAAGTTCTTCCCCCAAGACATCCTGAGGCCTTATATACATTTATTTTAATTCCATTCTCCCAGTTGGCCCATTGGCCTTCCCGCCCCTTTTGTCCTTTTATGGAATTTCTCTGGAATGTTCTCCCCAGTTCGATGCCCCATTGGCCCCTTCTCCTTGGTCCCTCCTCCTGCTCCTTCTCATTGGTTTGCCAGCCCATCCATCAGCATTGTACTGCCCCAGCCCTCTCCCTATTGGTTGTTGTAAACCCTGCCCCCTTCAGTGCTTAAGGGCCGGGTTCCGCCTTTTTGGGTCTTTGTCAGTGGATTCTTCAGGCTACGGAATAAACTGGACCTGTGGAACCTCCAAAGAGCCCCCTGTGTGCTCCTTGTGCCGCTGTGATTGATTCTCCCCTGTGCCCGTGTGTATGCTGGGCATGGTGAGTGTGAGTGTGAGCCCCTGCATCTTCCTGCTGCCGCAGGCCTTGGAGATGCTCTCAGAAGATTGCAGCTCTACTTAACCGGGCACCACAGGGCTTGCAATAGTTATGCTCATCTAGTGCGTATATATATATACGTCGGAGATACATTATACCCAAATTAACACATTTCAAATGTAGAAGTGCCATAGTATCTGGTCAGCCTACATGATATTTTTTAATCTGTCCAGCTTTCCTCTCAAGTTTCATCAGGGGTGTAACAATATCAATGTTTTAGTCTACATCAAGTGTACCTCACTGAAATGAGGATTTTAATTATTTCTGGGTTTTCTTCTGACTTGGTTTGTACAAAGAAGCAATCTAACAGGCATGAACAGGATTTGTTTCAGACAAAACTAAACATGCAGATCCAGTGTTAACTGTGGTTAGAAATGATCATTCAGTCCCTCAGACCTGGCTAGCATCATAATAAGATAGAGTTTGGAGGTGACCTCTGGTCCGTAAAACTGCTCAAAGCCGGGACAGCTGAGATCACATTGCTCAGTGCCTTGCTACGCAAATATCTCCAAAGTTGGAGGTTCCAATCTGTTTCACTGCAGGACTATTGTTGTGGAAAAAAAATCTTTAATAAATAATCAGAATTAACCTAGTTGAATCTTGTGCCTGCTGCCTCCTAACCTATCGGTTTTAATTTCTGTGAAGAATTGGACTGCATTTTCCATATTATCCTTTTAAATTCTTAAAAACATACTTAATTCTGAAAGAGATAGAATAATATCAGAGTTCTTTTGGAATATAATACAACTGCTCAGAATTCTGTAGTTCATTATTCTTTAAGTTCTCCTTTGTCTTTTTGCAACTTTTTTTCAAATCAATAAAATTACATTATTTAAGAAAAATATTTATTTTGCACAATTATCTAATTGTACTATTATTGCACCACACAACACTAGTTGGTTAAATGGTTTCTATTCAGTTTTTGGTCCTATTGAGAATAGATCAGGGTTATGGGAATGACTACAAAAAAAAAGGAGAAATCTTTGACATCATTTTACGTTCAGCCTTCCTTCCTGTACCTCTAATTTTTGAAACAAGATTAAATTAATATGATTAACACTACTTACTGAAATTAATGAATAATAGGTAACTGGAATGATTTTTCATTCATTTTGACTTTGTCTTGGATTGAGACAAGTTAGGAGGAAACCTCAGGACAGATAATCAAATCTGGTGCACAAGCCACTGACTTATAAAGCAAGGGTGATAAAGCCAAAGGCTGCCTTTTTGTAACCACTGATAAACAGGTAAAGAATCTTTCTTGTGTCCTGATGTGGGTAGTTTTGTGCAGTACTGCCTACAGTCAATTCATTAGCACAATTAAATATTTTTAATTTTAAAGGCAGTTAACCACAGGCTCATCTTTCAAGACGATGTGATAAATTTTTCATGCCTTAAAACTTCTGAATCACGAATAGATACATTTATATAAGACTGCCTAAGGAGCAGATTGTCACTTGTTAAAGGTTCACAAGAGGTGATATTCCTCTTAGTTAAAAATTATGGAATTTTAAGGTTTTATGGCTGGCTGGTTGTTTCCATATCCCCAGAATAGCTTTTAGTACTGTAAATAAAAGCTTTTTCCCAACATACTGACATTAGTTTCACTTGGGAAAGGGAGTTAGTAAGACTTAATTGTGGTTTTAGATTGAAATACGGAAGTAAGTTTTCCTATAAAAAATATGCAATTATCTAAAGAATATTCTATAATGTAAGGAATAAAGACTTCTTTAAGGCTAAAGGTTAACTTTAAGCATGAAGGATGGACAATGAATTGTGCGACTTAATAATTAAAGGGATAAAAATATTACTTTGCTTAGAATATGATCATATATTATTACTTTATAATATTAATGTCATCAATTTCTAACAGACACCACATGCAGCATCACGTGCACATCAGAAGAAGCATGACCTTTTGTCACTGCATAAAAGCTCTGCAACGGCTGCCACAGCTACGTTTACCAACATGGCATTTTCTTGTGTCCCAGTCTTTCAAATGACCCCAATCTGAATTCATGCAGAAGAATGATTTCACAGTGACTGCTAGTGCATTCAGCATCCCACTTACAGTGAATTGTTTACAAGATCAGGACCTCACCAAAGACACTGAGAGATACCCTTGGCCACATTTTTAAAGGAAACCAAATAGGAAAGAAGAATTAGCAAAAAGATATAAATCTGGAGCACAGACAAAGCCCACTAATTATCCTATAGGCTCAGCCCTCAGTTGTAGTTCTCTCACAATATTTACATTCTGATTTTCAATAAGTTAATTTTATAAAGTGACAGTTTTCTTTAATGAATGATTATTTTTGAATATATATTTAATAGTTTTAATAAACTTGTCAGACTTGGTACTTGTCTCAGTTTCTGCTACATAATGAAGTCTTTTCTGTGACTGCAGCACACACAAGCAGAATTTTTAAATGAGAGACCTAATTTTGGCAGGTCCGGGTCTAAGTCCCCTGGTTCTCAAGAGTCTTCTTTATTGCAAGTTCTATTAGCAAAGTACGATGCTAACTCATGTCCAAGCATATCCCAGAAATCCCTCCAGAGATATTTAGCCATGTCACTTTGAAGAATACTTAAATGAGCAAGAACAGGGATTTTATTTTTTTTCCCCTTTGATTCTTTAAAAATCGTTGCTCTGACATAACCTTTGAAACAGATATCACTGTGTGAACAGACTGAATAAAAAATAGCTACGTTTTATGAAAAAAATGAAAGCATTTATAATTATATTCAAATCCTGCTAAGAATGAAATCCCACTGATTTTAATAGGATCAGAATTGGGCCCCACATCTCATCTAGTTAAACCTCAATATTGCAACAAAGAATGGTCATTGTTTTGAGACCGTTTTAATACTTAAAGTGGAGTCATGCATGCATAGCATGATGAGTTTCATTCTAAGCTCTGAATTTCTTTCCATTAAGCCAGGTATTTGAACATTTTCTGCAGTTGAAATGAATATTTTTAACATTTAAATGAACAGTAGGAGTAGAAATAGCAGGGTACTGAAGAATGTACAGTAAACTGTTGAGCAAAGGATAGAAATAGGAGAATAAATGAATTTTGCAAACTGTTCCTGCAGTCTGAAAGATTTAAAAATAAAACCAAAGGAAAATTTCATATGTATTCATGCTGCTAATAATCTCTGACTGAATTCCACTTCACTTTCCTTCCTCATTGTCCCATAGATAACATATCATAACTGGAGTTACATCAGAAAGGGATGCCTGAGGAGGCAAGATGGGGCAACAGAACTTGGAAGGAAGAAGAAAAATTCTCTTGGTGTACCAGAGAAGTCATACTGAGTAGTAGGCTTTTATACAGAAAGGCCTTCTACCTCATGAGAAGAAAGATCTTGCTCCAGCATCTTTAATTTTTGATTTCACAAGCATCATTTGGAAGAAATGTCCTACAGAGAAACTTGATTTATTCCCTTGCATTCTCATATTTGGGATTAAAACAGACTGGGCAGATGGATATTGATCAAGAGTCTTCGAATTCAATCTCATCTAAACACGTCCCTTCATAAATTTAGTATTCACCAAGGCAAGGAAAAATGCATAGATGTACACATGCACATATTCCTGGCACTGTCAGTCTAGAACATGAGTAAAAACGGTGCCATGGAACTACTGAGACCTCCATTAGAAAGTGGGGAAGTGATATATGGGGAGATAGCTGTGAACATGGAAATGAAAATGATGATGGGAATCGGTGTTCTTCAGTTACAAAAACTATTTCTTTTTTCTCGTAACACACAGAAACACCACTGTTTAGGACACCGTTGCCTAAAACAAGTGGCAGGAGAAAAAGAAAAAAAAAGAAAAAAAACCCCACAAAACAAACAAACAAACAAAAAACCTAAGGAAAAAGATACTTCCAGAGATTTTCAAAGGCAAATGGAATATTTATTATTCAAGGTAAGGATTTTTATTTTTTTTCCTAATGCTGCCATCTAGGAGGTGCTCTCTCTGCATAATAATAATTTTAAACCACTTTTAGGATGGTGTTTCGTTTTAGTGCTCTAAAGTAAATGAAGCTTTAATATCATTATTGATGATCTGGATGACGGGATTGAGTCTTCCTTCAACAGTCATGGGTTCACCAAGTTGCGTAGGAGTGTCAATCTCCTAGAATGTAGGAAGGCTACGCAGAGGGATCCGGACAGGCTGGATCCATGCACCAGTGCGATGAGGTTTAATCAGACCAAGACTCAGGTCCCACATTTTGGCCACAACAACCACATGCAGCAATACAGGATGAGGAAGAGTGATTGGAAAGTGGTGCAGTGGAAAAGGACCTGGTGCTGCTGGTTGACAGCAGCTGAACATGAGCCAGTGTGTGCTCAGGTAACCAAGAAGGCCAATGGCATCTTGGCTTGTGTCAGCAATAGTGTGGCCAGCAGGATGAGGAAAGTGATTCTTCTCCTGTATTCGACACAGGTGAGGCCAGTCTGGTGTCCAGTTCTGGGCCCCTCAGTTCAGGAAGGACATTGGGGTGCTGGAGCATGTTTAGAGACCAGAAGTGAAGAGGGTGCAGGGTCTGGAGCACAAGTGTTGTGAGGTGCAGCTGAGGGAGCAGGAGTTGCTCAGCCCAGAGAAAAGGAGGCTCAGGGGAAACCTTGTCACTCTCTATAACTACCTGGGAGGAGGTAAGTTACTTTACTGGGTAAAATAACTTACACTGTCAATAATAATATGGATTTTCAAGAAAAGCTTCATGGACATCTCAGGTGTTACTGACCACAAGATAAATACAGAATGCTAGAATGTGCATCCAAGCATGTTTCAATAGTTCAATTTTCATCCTACCTCTCCATTACATAGATTACACATTGGCTAGTACATTTTTTATAGCAAATACATAACGATTCAACAGATTTTATTTTAGTGGTTTTATTGTGTTATCAACAACAAAAGATTTGATGATGTGTTTACAGTCTTTTAAGACAGTGAACACTGGAAACTGAGGGTGTTTTCTTTCAACTCAAATATTAATGGTCTGTATTTTCTAAAGTAGAAAGTTACACATTCTGCTTTCCATGATGAATTAGAGTTGTTCAAAAATTCACTGTGTGGGATGCATATATGTTGCCATGGATCATTACAGCAGTCTATCACACAAATGTGTTTTTAAAGAAGTTTTGCAGCACTTTATTTAACATAGCAAATAATATACCTTGTGAATTTTATGTATGGTATTACAGCACTAATGACATATTTATAGAAAACCGGAACCAATACATATAATAGCTTAATTCAATATTTTTAAGGTTCTTGTTCTTAAATGCAGATATTTCTTAATGATTTTCTATTAATAACAGATTATTAGCCTGAATTATTTACATAGCTTCTTCCTAGTTTTCACATGTAAATTCATATTTATGCCCTAGAATGTGAAACACAAGGATTTCTCTAGCAACCCTCGTCTATTTTAAACAATAATATGAAATTCCTATGCTAACTTGGTCTTAGTACTAGCTGTTGAATATGGTTATTGCAGCAATAATAATTTTTCTATTTGCTTAGTAAGAAGTATGGCAAATTGATTGTTTTTTCACTTGTTAGCTTCCCCATTCTCAATCCCAGCTTTCATTCAAGTTTAGACTAAATTGTTAATATACATTCATCCCCCCATGTGTTCCTTTCTTTCCATAATTGCATATTTTAACAGTGAGAAAAGTTCAGTGTAGTATCTGAGAAATATTTACTCAAAATGTAAATACATAAAGATTATGTAAGTATTATTTTTATCTTAATATCATTCAAATGCTTGACTGCCTGTCCTGGTTTAAGGCAAATATTTAGGAGGAAACCTCTGGGAGGTCTCCTCTAGGAAGAGCCGATTCCAATCGCCCCTCCCCCTACCGGTCCGGGAAGAATTTCCTTAGAGAAAAGTGGAAAAAACTATTTATTTAACACATAGAATATTTACAAGTATAGGGAAAAAATTGGATAATATGAAAACAATGAAACCTCTCCTTCCTCTGAAGAGATGGTAGATTCAGAGTCCGTCTGAGTCCGGTTCAGTTCTCCAGTGGGGGGACGATTGCCGGGCCCGGCTGTAGCAGTCGGCGAGGGTGGGGGAGGGGCCCCCCGGGCGTTCCCTGGTGTCCTGGGCTCACGCGATGCCAGCCAGTCCCAAGAAGAGGGAAAAAAAAGAAAAAAAAAGAGATAACGCTGTCTGCTGGAATGCAGCCTCTCCGCTCTCTTGACCTTGGTTCGTAGTAATCTGCGGGACGGGGGGCGATGATCCCGGGGAGCTCCGAGTTCCGGCCGCGCTGGAGCCACGCGCTCCCTCCTCTGCTCTTCTCTTCCTGCTTCCTGCTGCCGCTCCGCCTCTTCCTCCACCTTCACTTTCACTGTCTTCCTTAGACCAACTTAAAGCTGCAGAACTTAATGTCCAGCATAAGCCAGGGGACGATTGGGGATACAAACAGGCCATATGGCTAACCCAGGACATTCCACCCCTTATCCCCATATCGTCATTTCAGTACCTAGATACATATATATACAGTGTACAGCTATATACAGAAAATGTCCCTGAAATTCAGCAAATAGTGGTATCTACACATGGTTCTCACCCAACAATCAAATGATCCTGGGGCACACATCGTGTTGTTCCATCTTTCTGCATTATCCACCATGTGTAACCTGGTCCCTGAGCAAAGACAACCCCACGGATGGGTTTGTCTGTATTCGAGGCAGAGTTGACCCACACCGTCTTCCCTAACAGACCTCTAACATGTACCACTGGGACCTTGTCTCCATCTACTGTATGCAGGGACTCAGATTGGGCCGGGCCAGCTCTATTGGAACATCCCCTAGTGTTCACTAACCAGGTGGCCTTTGCTAAATGTCTTTCCCAATTTTTAAAAGAGCCTCCGCCCAATGCTTTCAGGGTGGTTTTTAACAGTCCATTGCACCTCTCCACTTTACCTGCAGCTGGTGCGTGGTAGGGGATATGGTACACCCATTCAATACCATGTTCCCTAGCCCAAGTGTTAATAAGGTTGTTCTTGAAATGAGTCCCGTTGTCTGACTCAATCCTCTCAGGGGTACCATGCCTCCAAAGGACTTGTTTTTCAAGGCCCAGGATGGTGTTCCGGGCAGTGGCATGAGGCACAGGGTAAGTCTCCAACCATCCTGTGGTGGCTTCTACCATTGTGAGCACATAGTGTTTACCTTGGCGTGTCTGGGGCAGTGTGATGTAATCAACCTGCCAAGCCTCTCCATACTTATATTTGGACCAGCGTCCCCCATACCATAGGGGTTTCACTCGTTTTGCCTGTTTAATGGTTGCACATGTCTCACAATCATGGATTACCTGAGAGATACAGTCCATGGTTAGATCCACCCCTCGGTCTCGTGCCCATTTATAGGTGGCATCTCTACCCTGATGACCTGAGGCATCATGGGCCCATCGAGCTAGGAACAATTCTCCCTTGTGTTTCCAATCTAAGTCTATCTGTGACACCTCTATCTTTGCAGCCTGATCTACCTGCTTGTTGTTCCGGTGTTCCTCATTAGCCCGACTCTTAGGGACATGGGCATCTACATGGCAGACTTTCACAGGCAGCTTCTCTATTCGGGCAGCGATGTCTTTCCACACTTCAGCAGCCCAGATCGGTTTTCCCCTACGCTGCCAATTAGCCTTCTTCCACTTCTCCAGCCATCCCCACAGAGCATTGGCTATCATCCACGAATCGGTGTAGAGGTAGAGCTTTGGCCACTTCTCTCTTTCAGCAATGTCCAGGGCCAGTTGAATGGCTTTGAGCTCAGCTAGTTGACTTGATCCACCTTCTCCTTCAGTAGCTTCTGCAACCTGTCGAATGGGGCTCCACACAGCTGCTTTCCACTTCCGTTTCATCCCTACAATACGACAGGAACCATCAGTAAAAAGAGCGCAGCGTGCATCTTCTGCTGGCAGTTGATTGTATGGTGGAGCTTCCTCAGCCCGTGCCACTTGCTCTTGTTCCTCTTCATCGGTGAGATTAAAGTTTTCACCTTCAGGCCAATTTGTAATTATCTCCAAAATCCCAGGGCGATTCAGGTTTCCAATACGGGCGCGCTGTGTTATGAGGGCAATCCACTTGCTCCATGTAGCACTGGTGGCATGGTGGGTAGATGGAATCTGTGCTTTGAACATCCACCCCAGCACCGGTAGTCGGGGTGCCAGGAGGAGTTGTGCTTCAGTGCCAATGACCTCTGAGGCGGCTTGGACTCCTTCATAGGCTGCTAAGATTTCCTTCTCTGTCGGAGTGTAGTTGGCTTCGGACCCTCTGTAACTTCGACTCCAGAATCCCAGTGGTCGGCCTCGAGTCTCTCCAGGCACCTTCTGCCAAAGGCTCCATGACAGACCGTGGCTCCCGGCTGCAGAGTAGAGCACGTTCTTCACATCTGGTCCTGTCCTGACAGGGCCAAGCGCTACCGCATGAGCGATTTCCTGTTTGATCTGGGTGAAGGCTTGCTGCTGTTCAGGGCCCCAATGGAAGGTGTTCTTCTTGCGGGTAACCAGATAAAGAGGACTCACGATCTGGCTGTACTCAGGAATATGCATTCTCCAAAAGCCTATGGCACCTAGGAAAGCTTGCGTTTCCTTCTTGCTGGTCGGTGGAGACATTGCTGAAATCTTGTTGATAACCTCGGTGGGAATCTGGCGCCTTCCATCTTGCCACTTCACCCCCAGGAACTGGATCTCCCGAGCAGGTCCCTTAACTTTGCTCCTCTTGATGGCAAAACCAGCTTTTAGGAGGATCTGGATAATCTTTTCTCCTTTCTCAAACACTTCTGCTGCTGTGTTCCCCCACACAATGATGTCATCAATGTATTGCAGATGTTCTGGAGCCTCACCCTTCTCTAGGGCAGCCTGGATCAGTCCATGGCAGATTGTGGGACTGTGTTTCCACCCCTGGGGCAAACGATTCCAGGTGTACTGCACACCCCTCCAGGTGAAAGCAAATTGAGGCCTGCACTCGGCTGCCAAAGGAATGGAGAAAAATGCATTTGCAATGTCAATAGTGGCGTACCACTTCGCTGCTTTGGACTCCAGCTCATATTGGAGCTCCAGCATGTCCGGCACAGCAGCACTCAATGGTGGAGTCACTTCATTCAAGGCACGATAGTCCACTGTCAATCTCCATTCTCCTTCCGATTTGCGCACAGGCCAGATGGGGCTGTTGAAGGGTGAGTGGGTTTTGCTGACCACCCCTTGGCTCTCCAGCTCACGAATCAGTTTGTGGAGGGGAATCACAGCATCTCGAGTTGTTCTGTACTGTCGGCGGTGCACTGTCGAAGTGGCAATTGGCACTCGTTGTTCTTCTCCCTTCAGAAGCCCAACTGCAGAGGGATTCTCTGATAGTCCAGGCAAGGTACTCAATTGCTTAACGCCCTCTGCCTCCACAGCAGCTATCCCAAAAGCCCACCTGAGTCCTTTCGGGTCTTTGAAATATCCATTTTGGAGATAGTCTATTCCCAAAATACATGGGGCCTCTGGGCCAGTTACAATAGAATGTTTCTTCCACTCCTTTCCAGTCAGGCTCACCTCAACTTCCACCACAGTCAAATCCTGTGATCCCCCTGTCACACCAGCAATAGAGACAGATTCGGTCCCCACATATCTCGATGGGATTAATGTGCACTGCGCACCAGTGTCAACCAAGGCCTCATATTTTTGTGGTTCTGATGTGCCAGGCCAACGAATCCACACAGTCCAAAAAACACGGTTTTCCCTAGCCCCCACCTGGCTAGAGGCAGGGCCTCCCTAAGCCTGGTCATTCTTCTTTCCCTGGGTGTACATCTTAGAGGTTCCTTCAAGGGGATCGGACATATCGTTGTCATCATACCTGGCAGTTCGGCCATGGGTAATTGGAGCTACTTCCTTTCTGGTGGAACTTCCTTTCCGAGTCTTATCTTCTTTCAATTCACGCACCCGTTGTGCCAGAACAGATGTGGGTTTTCCATCCCACCTTCTCATGTTCTCCCCACAATCACACAGGTAAAACCACAGCTCACGTCGTGAGGGGTACCTTCTCTCCTCTGGGGGAGAACGTCTACGTCTGGTAACTGAGCCTCTGACCTGTATTGCGCAGATTTGGAGAATCTCGTTTCTAAGTTCTTTGTGGCTCTCTGCTATTTTCTGTAGTTGTTCTTCCACAGCTGCGATTCTTGCATGTGTGGGGCCACACACAGCATCTCCATAAGTTCGGAGCTTCCTCGCCATCTCTTCCACAGTCGCCTCTCTCTCCTCCCGCATCATTAGGGCTAAAGAAGACTGGTATTCTTGTGGCCCGAGGTGTATAAGTTTTCGCCACATTTTGGGTGTACATGCCATTAAATCTGGATTATTAGGCGCATCTGGATCCCCTGTGAAAACCAGCTCTGCCACAGCCATTTCTCTCAAGCGTTGAATCCCTTGTTCTATTGTCTTCCACTGGGTTTGCTGCATATAGAGATCGTCTACACACATGTATCTGTGTGCCACAGCTGCCAAGACTCGTGCCCAGAGACTCCTAGGGAGAGCCCCCCTTACTGTTTCCTGGTCAATAACTGGTTCATGTGACAGGTGTCCCAACTGCCTCGCTTCAGTTCCGTCTAGAATTGTAACGTCGCCTGCGGCATCCCAAAGACGGACTAACCAACTAATTATAGATTCATCAGGGCGTCGAGTGTAATCCTTTCTTAGACCACGAAGGTCCTTCAGGGAAAAGGAATCGATAGTGTCTCCTGCCCTTGAGCCAATTTTTGTCCCTGAGGGTCCTTCCCCCCCATCGCCTGCCCGTGAGGGTCCTTCTCCTCCATCATCCTCATCATCATCCCCTGATCGATCTGTTTTGGTTTTGGCCTTCTTTCCTGCAGCAGCGACTGCCAATGGCTTAGGCTTACTATCTGGTTTAGTTGCAACCTGGGGGACTTGAGCTGCTTCACTTTCCTGGCCCTGTGTCTCTATCTGCTGCCCAGCTTCACTTTCCTGGCCCCTTGCCTCTATCTGCTGCCCTACAGCATCCAGTAGTGTGTGGTAAGCATATGCCAGGGCCCAGCTTATTGTAATGATCCTTTCCTCCTTAGAACCATCATTACACTTCTCTTTCAGATATTTGGCCACCCTAGTAGGGTTCCGTATTTGGTCACGTGGGAAGTCCCAAGCTATGGGTTCTGAGAACTCTTTCAAGATCTGGCCCATATCCTCCCATTCTCCGCACCACTCTGGATGTTCCACAACTGGGTCAGGTGTCTCCTCAGCCTCTCCACGCCTATCAGCCCTCATTCTAGAAAAGTTGTAAACCATATAGAAGAAACTCACCATCTGAAATATCAGCAAAGTGGTTTCTTTGGCAATTGGGGGGTACTGAGCATTTTCAAAAAATGATGTAACAGATAATGTGACAGATCGAAAGGGGAAGAGGAAAGGGAAAGGCTGGGAAGCCTCATCCCCACCATTAAGGGATTGGGTGCCATTATCAACAAACCCCCAGAACATGCCACTGAAACTAGGACACAAGGTGGGAAAGAAAAACAACAGACCGTAAATAGATTGAACAATTCCTAGTAGGTTAGCTAAACTCTCTCTATAAATCAGTATCACCACCCCCAGCAAAACAGCAACTTTAAGCCGTACCCCGCAATGGTAAAAACTCCATGCCAAAAACAACAGTGAGTAACCAAGCCAACCTAGGAACCAGTTAGCTGCTTTCAGGGAGAGGTACATTATAAGCTCAAACAGCATGGCTACTGAGAGCAAGCACAACCAAGATACAAATCAGTACAAGTTTTTTCCACTTTCTCGAGCCCCGCAGTTGGGCGCCAATTTTATTGTCCTGGTTTAAGGCAAATATTTAGGAGGAAACCTCTGGGAGGTCTCCTCTAGGAAGAGCCGATTCCAATCGCCCCTCCCCCTACCGGTCCGGGAAGAATTTCCTTAGAGAAAAGTGGAAAAAACTATTTATTTAACACATAGAATATTTACAAGTATAGGGAAAAAATTGGATAATATGAAAACAATGAAACCTCTCCTTCCTCTGAAGAGATGGTAGATTCAGAGTCCGTCTGAGTCCGGTTCAGTTCTCCAGTGGGGGGACGATTGCCGGGCCCGGCTGTAGCAGTCGGCGAGGGTGGGGGAGGGGCCCCCCGGGCGTTCCCTGGTGTCCTGGGCTCACGCGATGCCAGCCAGTCCCAAGAAGAGGAAAAAAAAAGAAAAAAAAAGAGATAACGCTGTCTGCTGGAATGCAGCCTCTCCGCTCTCTTGACCTTGGTTCGTAGTAATCTGCGGGACGGGGGGCGATGATCCCGGGGAGCTCCGAGTTCCGGCCGCGCTGGAGCCACGCGCTCCCTCCTCTGCTCTTCTCTTCCTGCTTCCTGCTGCCGCTCCGCCTCTTCCTCCACCTTCACTTTCACTGTCTTCCTTAGACCAACTTAAAGCTGCAGAACTTAATGTCCAGCATAAGCCAGGGGACGACTGGGGATACAAACAGGCCATATGGCTAACCCAGGACACTGCCAAATTCTTATAATGATTTCAAGTAGATCCCAAGCAGACATGAGCCATGTTCCCCTCATGAAGCCTTCCTACCATTTCTTATTTAATCTTTAAATATAAATGTTGATCTGTATTGTTTATAACAAAATATATATCTGCAATATAACACTGATAATTTTATTTAGAGAAATAACCCAAAATAATTTAGTGTTACAATGTAACACGTTTTGAGTCCCAGATAAGCCATCAGGGTTTAGTGTGGTTAAATGCAGATGCTCGTATGCATCCTTAGGGCTCTGGAAGATTATTTGTTAAGTGAGTTATATTAAAAGTCTGGGAAGTATCAGTTCTTTAAAGTATCAGCCTCAGATTACTATAAAAGGTCATACTTTATCTCTTGAGGGGCATTCATTTTGGCTATAGTAATGTATTTTTTCATCATTAACATAAATGAATATTTCATTCTCCAATAGGATTTTACACATCTGCATGTACTAATCCCTGTTTCAAAGTGTTCTCTTTGTTACATTGGGTTCTAAGTCTGTCAAGATAAAGCTCACAAATACTATTCTACCTATATCTCAAGAAAAAAAAAAGATAGAATAACACATTAATTTTTATAGTTTGTGGTTTGGGGTTTTTTGCATAAAGTATGTAATGAAATCAATTCATGTATTTTGAAGGACATGAGCTTTACCAAATAACCCAAAGACTTCAAGACAAGCTGATACCTTTTCAGTTGTAAATCACCAAGGCTGCTCCTATTTGTGGGTAAGCAACACACAAGTAGTCTTTGAGCTGCTTACACTTACATTTATGCTATCCAGTTATTCAAGCTGAAGTGACATACAAAACACTAAGTTGACCTTCAGCTGGAATTTTGTATCAATTCTGCTGCTGCAGACAGAGTCCTTGATATGACTGGAATGATTTCTTACCTTGATCAGGGTTTACAATGCTTAAAATATATGTGCAAATATATATATTTGTATATTTCAATACTGAAAAAAAAATATTGTAGAAAAAAAAAAGTTTTAGGTTTAGGTTTGCTATCATTGGAAAGTGATAGAGGTTTTTAACAGAAAGAAGAATAAATATTGTTGCAGTTTTTCAGTGTTCCACAGACACGAAAAACCTAAGGATAGAAAATACAGCTGGCTTGTGGGTTGATGAGAACATTGTGTCCAGTTTACATTATAGAGCATTTGTTACTTTTAAATGATAACAATATAAGACTGACAGTTGGCTAAATAACACAAGCAACTTTTTCCTCACAAAACAACAATATGTAATGATGCAGTTGGAAATTCGCTCATTTTTATTCTTTATTTGATTTTCTTACAGCTTTTGGAAATAGAATGTTAAATATATTCTACAAATCAATGTAATCAAGTAATAATTTGTTTCTTTGTTAATCCTTTCTTACAGCAGTACAGGACTCACGTTTTGGGGAATTTTTTAATCCTTTTCAAAACCACTATTGAAGACCATATTTATTATGGATAAGGTTTGGAAATGATTGATGCTGAACCTAACAGATCTGTGATTCTGTTTTGCTTCTCCTTCTGTTCCTTCTTTGTTTTGACAACAAAAAAATCTCTATAATTCAGCCAATGGTGGTTTTTTTTACCATTTACTTGATACTCGACACTACAGTCGTCTCTTTAACATCACAATTAATTGAAATAGTAGTACTAGCCAGCTTTTCTACACTTTATTTCCAAAATCATTAGACAAGTTAACACACATTTTCCATTGAAAATCTGGTTAGAGGCAGAATGTATTTCATGTGGACAAAATTTATTGTCTAATGTCCTCTAATTTTTACTCAGTTGATTTTGCCTTCTTTAAGAGTACTAAAAAGTACCAAACATCTTTACTACTTCTTAGCAGTGGGGGTGGAAATGTCACTAATACTGTTATATAATAGTTATCTAATAGTATTTTCAGTGTTTGCATAATTTCTCATCTCTCTTACTACTTGCCATTTTCTAATATCTAAAGTGTTCCTTCATTTTACTAATAGAAGCATGAATACCAAAATACATAGTGACTGAGAAGAGGGCATACTTATTCTTTATCTCTTATGGAGATGTTAGTGCATTTAACTTCTCTGTGTGTAGTAATTCTATCCAGCACATTTAAAAAGACAAACCTGACTCATAAACTTGTGAGACCTTTAACTTTGTAGACACATGAGAAACAACCAGAAAAGAATCCCAGCCTCTTTAAGATGGTTGCAATTTAATATATCTATTAAAAGGGTCTAAAATAATTGTTAATTATATTCGAAATGCAGCTTAAATTTATGAAATGATAGTTCTGAATTTTCTTTATTATAATTAAAATCTGGGTTTCATTATTTAAGCTACTTAGCAAGTAGATTTGCATTTTTTGTAAGTTTTTTTGTCTTATCTCTGTGTTTTTGTGGTTGTGCTTTTCTCTCTGCATCTGCAAAAATTTCTCTACTTCAGTATTGCTTTTCTATTTGACTGAAAATGTAAATTTGCTATTCTGTAATAAAGATTTTGTTGCTATTCAGAAACTGTTACATACACACAGTGTTATTTGGCACTGGAGAGATTTTCAAGTGACTTGACCACATCAAGTCTAAGGAAGATGTAAACAGAATATTTTTGAAGACTTTACAGTCTATTATTCCAATAGGCTTTACTACTCCAGAAAAGACTAAAAAATACATTCCAAACATTTTTTTAAATATGTCCCCCTCTTTTTTTATGTATCTCGTTTCACACCACTTTATGACTTAGGTTTTTTTCTTTTTTACCAGAAGCGTTTCTTAGACTAACTTAACACTTGCTGGGGAGTTTGCAAACCTTTATGGACTTCAAAGTAGGGGATAACAGTCTACGTTAGAGAGCAGTCAGCAGAAGGAAGATAGTAGTGTTTCTATTTAATAAGCATCATGCTGCAAAATACAGTTTTCAAAATAAAGTGATAAATTATACAATATTACTTTTCTCTTAAATACTGCTTGAATTTATACAATAATAATGATATGCAACATAAAATCTATTCCTTAAATCCTTTCAAATACCTGAAATGAAATTTTTAAAAATGTAAACTGAGTGTCTTTCTATGTTGATTAACTTTTTAAACTTTAAGCACATGAATTTCCAAGTTGGGATTTAGCCAACTAGTGTATAAGTCTTTTAACAGAAAGAACATTAAGTGGCTGTGAAATAACTAAGCGTTGATACAACTGTATTGTTGCTAGAAAGACTCATACAGAAATTGAATATGAATATACAGAAAATTCAGGAATATCTGAAGAGATTCCTTAAACACCAAACTCTTTCCAGTTAAAGCCTTTTCTTCTAGCCTACAACACTTTGTTTATCTGTTATGCAGGAAATAAAGCAATATTTTGAGCAAAATATGGTTACCTTGTGAAATTCACTGCTGAAATCTGATCCAACTAGCTTACTGAATTCTGAATGAGACTGGACGGTAACAAGACAGAGCTATCAGCACTGATCCTCTTGTTTCATTTTCTTTTAGCAGAATACAAGTGGGTAGTTCCTTAGGAGCCCAAACCACCTCCTGAGTTTCCAAGAGCAACTCAAGCTGCATACTTTCTAGCACTGTTTGTTCCTCAAAGTAATTAAACTTGTTGAGGGTATTCAGCTTGACATTAAGAAATTACATTCAGCTGCCCACTGTGCCTTTTGAGAAACTCTTGAGTATCCTGAATATTTTAGTTGGTCTGACACATATGGAAAATAAATGTATAGAACATCTGTGTCTTTCTTCAGGTTCTTCTTGGACCTTTTAGACTTTTTAAATATCTCTAATGCCAATATATATGAGTGGATTGAATATCTAAATTTAGAGAGCTGCTATGTGTGTTTTCTTCATGTTAGTCTTTGTGTAAAAGAGGCATCTAAAAATCTGTTCTGGTAATTGTAAAACTTGAGTTCCAAGATCAGTCATTGCAGGAGGTTATGGAATCCTCATGAGCCTGCTATCATATCTTCCTGCCATGTGTAGATGACCTAGGGCCTGAATTGTTCCAAATTACACAATGTGCCACAGTATAGGAACCCAGATGAAGTGCTGAAGGTTTTTTCTGATGATCTGACTTAAGTCTTCTGGGTGTGTAACTTCAGTAACCTTGTCTTTTACAAGAAAACTCCTTTTATATGGAGTTTAATTTTCTCCCTTCTTCTTACCTTTTTCACATACACTTGTGTTCTTATTTTTGCAGTAGTGTCCAGCTTTGGAGACACCCTAATGGATGCAGGTTCAGTCACCTTAGAACAGGAGGGACCTGGAATTACAATACTTAATGGAGAAATGGTTTGTATCTCACACTCTACCGGATGCTCCCTTCTGCTTCAGTATGTTTCAGTCTTAAAAAATATAGGGTGGAAAAACTGGTTTTGAGTGATAGCATTTCTCTCCACAGCCAGTGAGGATTGCTGATTGTTATTGTGGATGGTTTTCTGCCCGCAGAGGTGCTTCTTTCCATTTTATTTATTGCAAATGTAAGAGTCTGTAATCCCTTAAAACAGGTAGAATCTATCTATTGTTAGAGAGTAGATCTCTGCATTCTTCTGAAGCTGGGATAATAAGTCCCATACAAGTTTTTTACATTTCATCAGCTACAATTGACATTGTAAAAAAAAAAAAAAAAGATAGGTGGATGGTTGATTCATTCTAATGTGCAGGTCAGCTTCAAAAAGTGAAAAAAACCCTCCTTACCCAATTTAACAGCAAGATGATTGTATTATACAGATGACACTAGTTACCCTGGATTGCATTATTTCAATGACATGACCTTTAGATTCTTCATCCTCTATGAAAGGATCTTCCAAAGAGCAATGAAACATATTACTGTCTGCTGCTCTGTCTCTCAGGGAAAAGATGAGTTTCTTTAATTCACTGAGATAATTTCCCTGTGAAGATCTCATGACAAGTTTCTGGTCTTTTGTACAAATGCATTTATTAATGATTAATTACAGTTTGGGGAGTAAAGTCACATACTCTATTCTGCTGGCTCTAAATTCTGGTTCTGTTACTTAAATCCACAGATACTTTGTCTCTAGATGGACACAAAGAGTAGTAATTCTATTTTGTGTGTGTGATTCGCCCATCTTTTATTTTTTCCATTTAATAAAATAGTGATGTGATTTTCTTAGAATTATTTAGTTAATGTTTCTCTGAAAATTATTTTTTGCCTCTTGACTGTGCATAATAAACATGACTGAACACATTTTCTGGTTGTATACTGTTGTGACTTAACTTTGATGTTAGTCCCTTTTTTATATATACATGTTAGCCTATTTCATTTCTGTGACACAGTGGGAAAAAAAATTACCATTACTAAATTTTCACATTTTCCTAGAACTGACCAATTTTGAATGTTTAAAAATTTTGGTTGCAGGTAAGATATGGAACTCACATACCATGTCTTTAATGCTGTAATTCAGAAAATGTTTTTGTGACTGCTCTATATTTTCAATTAAGGTGTGATTTTAATTAGTAAAGAAAAGAATCATCCTACCTATTTTTTTTTTGCATGAGTACATGAACTCCTTTATCTCCAGCTAATCATTATTATTATATATTTTGACCATAGCAAGAAATATCCTGCTCTTAATTTTCACTTTTTTTTCTATCTATATTTTATAAAAAATTACTTTGTTATAATCATACCTCAAGCAGATGAGCAGAAATTATAAAAAGGCATTATGCATCTGCAATCACATTTCCATGTCCAGTCCTATGAAGAGGGTGTACCTTCAATTTGTGTTAAGTGAAAATACTTTAATTGGGAAAAGATCCATTGTCCAGCCACAAAGTATTACTAAAGCTTCTTCAAATCCTTAATTTGAAATTCAGAGTTGAAAATTAATTAAACCAAACCAACCAAACAAACAAATCAACAAACCCCCAAATTAAACAAAACTCTCATACAGCCAAGAAGAACAAAAAACAATCAACCAATCTACTAAAAACAGCAACCAAACAGCAAATCACTGTTCTTTTCTAGAAAAATGTGATGTGATAATTTGTAATAGTGGATCAAGAAATTGAAACATTACTACCCTGGAAGAGTAATAAGACTCTTCCCCAGTCTTCTCTGCCCTTGCTTTGGCATGTCTGTACCAGAATATAAATTGAATCTGGATAAAAAAGGAAGTCGAACGGGGAAATCTTGGGAAAAGAGGAAAGCAAAATGAATTTTTTTCCATAACAATGGCTAAAGCTAACTTCCATCTATAAGTTTTTGTGCGATCAAAACTTGTAGAAGATATATTTATATTTATATTTTGATATATTTATATATTTATATTATTTATATTTTGAATATAAAGCTGGTTTTCTGAGGCCACCTGGAATAGTCCTTTAGATAGTATGATACAAACTGTAATACTTTCCCTTGTACAACAGTATTTATATGAGAATTTAATTTATCTTTTAAAGGAAAAAGTCTATTTTGATCTAAAGTTTATGTAATTGCTGATTGTGTAGGAAGAACAGTTGGTTTTGGATTTGTTTGTTTTCTCCAGTTCTTGCCCCACAAATAAAAAAATAAATAATGAAAAAAATTAAAGCTTTGTGACTCCTTATGCTTTCTAATTTTTTATAACGTGTCCTATTTAATTACATGTCCTTGTCAAACAAGGGTCTAAAATTTCAGTCTCACTTCTCAAATATTTTCTTTTCCTGCCTGTCACATCATTGTGTATGAGAACTGGTAAACCTTTTATAAAATACCTTTGCCTAATGCCTTAAAAGTCTGCTAAATAAATAAATAAATACACACATACATTCATAAAACCAGAAAAATAGTCATGCAAAAGAAATAATAAATATGTCAAGCCTCTGGCTGCCACATTAAAAAAATAATTTTCTGTTACTATCATACTATGGCAGTCGTTGTCTAGCAGAGCTGAATAATGCCAGGAGTCTATCATGTTTTAGACTTGATTTTAAGGCCAGCAAGAGTATAGTGGGGAATGAAGTCTTCAGTGAGAGGGAATAATACAGAGCTCAAGGTAGGTTTAGAAAGATCAAAGGAGCCATTACTGGGCCAGCATTCAAACAGCAGGGAGGGAAATACGGTGTTCCTAATTCTCCCAGATACTGTGGAAAAAGTGAAGGGATTTATAATGCAAAGCAAAAATCTTAAAATCAATAGGATGCTTTAATGGTATTCACAGTTGTGCCTGTAAAGCATGGGGTGGAGAGGTTAATTAATCCGTTTAAAAGTCTATATTTTGAATTCATTTGAAGTTTTATACAGTAAGACCAATTTACAAATCTCTATTTAGGAGATAGAAACAGGTATCAATAGCTTACAGGTATCTATAGCTTTGAACTGGAGCATAAGTGTATCAATTACTATCTGGAAATCTGCTTTTAATAACAGTCAGAAAACTCTGATGATGTTATTTAAGTGCTTTTGAATGTCAGAATAGATCAGATATGTATTATCAGCCTAATATAGATCTTTAGAATCAACTGATTTGAAGCAAAATAAAAACCAAATTAGAAGACTTGGAAAATACTTTTATTTGTATAATGCATTGACATTATATATACATGTATTTAAGGATTTTCTAGGAAATTATATAATTTTAGCAATGGGCAGAAACTGAGTAAGTTCCGCCTAAACCTGAGGAAGAACTTCTTTTCTGTTGGTGACTGTTCACTGGAACAGATTGCCCAGAGAGCTTGTGGAATCTCTCTCACTGGAGAGACTTGATAATGGTCTGGGCACAATCCTGTGCCACATGCTCTGGGATGATGCTTGAGCAGGGAGGATGGACAAAATGATCCACAGTAGTCCCTTCCAGCCTGACCCACTCTGTGATTCTGTAATCTAAAATACCTAACAAACTAAAATATGTATCGACAAAGGTTATGTTCAAATAGCCACCAAGAAACCTTTGCATTAATCACACTCAAGAAATCAATAATAATAGTTTGATAATTATGACACTGTTTAGTTACTGCTTGCATTCTGGCTGAATAGATCAAGGATGTAGTATGTCATTTGTGACTAAAAGTAGTCCAAACCTTGTTTTACCACACTGGAGAAATGGATTTTTTTCACATAGGTTAAGATATTCCTGGGCAGGGCATCTTTATCCATTTTTGAAAAAGGGACTCCTATTCATACAAATCAGCATTTCAGAGGAAGACATGGCAGTCCAAGTCTGATATTGTGCACTAAGAAACATGGTGAGATGCAGAATCAGTCTTTTTATTTGTTTGTGTGTACACACTCTTAGAAAAGCAGGAGGTGAATGAGACCGTGTGAGAAACTGTAATGTTAATGATTAATGACTCAAACAATTGGCCATTTGCAAAGCAGAAGGTGCTTTGCTGGGGATGGGCAAGGTAATAGCCCAGGTGTAAAGGGTGTGAGCATCAGAGGATGGCCATGGCAAATCAACCTTTTCTTTCCATTCCAAACAAACTGTTCTAAAATAACCCCTATGTATATATATTTATAGACACTGATCACTCAGCTTTATTTCACTGTAGTCTGCCCCAAGGGATCTATTAAAAAGAATCTGATATACCCTCACCTTCAGGGGTGGGTTGTAACAGATAATCAGGTTATCTTCTGGACAGCATCAGGAGAGAGGGCTGTCCAGCACTGCTGTTTAACACCTACACCAGAAAATCAGGAAATAAGGGCAGATAATACAAGAAATTGCCATTTGGAGAGAAAAAAAAAAAACAAAACAAAAAACAACCCTTTATTTTAGTGGTGAGGCACTTTGTTTCTTTTCAGGAAAAGTTAAGTTTTCTTTGGGGGTTTCAACAAAATATTTCTGAAAAGACTCCCAGGCTCACCAAACAATTGGTTAGGGAGCAATTAGTATAAGGGAAAGAGTATAGCTGCTCTATTTTATAGGCTAAATCCTGACCATGCCATTTCAAAAATTTCTTCAGCCCTTAGATTTCTTTAATCACACTAAGAAGTACCCAAGAGGAATTTAAAAGGCCCTGTGAAAACCTTAACTTTCTGCTGTGTGTGCGTGTATGAATGCTAAAAAATATGTTGCTGTATTATTTCTAGCTTCCTTCTCTTCCCTTCTTGCTCATTCTCTGCTGTATGAAATATCTTACATCAGCTCCTTCAAGATTTTTTTAAACTTCTGCTTGTTCTTTCTTTTTGAAAATAATGGTGTTATCCCAGGCAGCTCTTGAAAAATGTAAAAATTTATCTTTTCCGCTTTTCTGATGAATTTCAGATCTGAATGAATTTATTTACTGAGTGACCAAGAGAAAATATGTTGAGAATTTAGTTTTTGCAGACAGAGAAGAACTAGCTTCAGGTTTTGAAGGGTCTTTTGTCTGTGGCAGGATATGGACAAGTTTTCCTTTCCTGCATAAAATCACAATAAAATGCTTTGTAAAGAATTTCTCTGTGGAGGTCTAAATAGATGTATTCTCCAATATAGCAGTGGAATGCCAAAAGACTGTGAAATGTCATGGCATTCTCTGGATTTTCCTAGGCGGCACAGCTGTTGCTCCATACTGCTTTTAGAGGGCTTGACTAGGATAAATAAATTACATTTTATTTCACTATAGTCTTCCACTCTCTATATTTATGCTTGCATGAATTATAGAATAGAAAAAGACAAGGCAGTGACTTTTGCACAAACATTTTTGAAATTATTATTTTGTACCATTTCTGAAGTAGAATGAATGAGAGTAGTGGAAAGTGTTCTGCTCTCTCTTTAGTTTTCATGGTTTTCATTTCCACAGAGACAGTATTGCTTTTGTATTTAATGTCTTCTGAATACTGTTTGCTTGGATTTTTGAGGAGATAACTGGAGTAATTGGGCAAGGTAGAGCTACAACATTTTTTTCATCACTGATAACATGGAGCTGGAACTGCAATTGCAGCACATTTGGTTTCAAGTTGACAGAAAAATGCCATACAAGTTTTCAATATGTACTGTTTTCAGCTTTACTAGTGGTTTGAATATAGGAGTCGTATTGTAGGAATAGTTAATCAGGAATACAAGAAAATTCGCCAGGGTAATTTGAAGGTTTTTGGAATATCTCTACACACCTGTGG
This sequence comes from Petroica traversi, assembly GCA_025920805.1. Lineage (NCBI taxonomy): Eukaryota > Metazoa > Chordata > Aves > Passeriformes > Petroicidae > Petroica > Petroica traversi. The sequence goes on along the minus strand of JAHLSL010000062.1, from coordinate 99,920 downwards.
GTTAACCTGTGGCTCAGTATTTACAGCTGTATTTGCTGCTCTGATAAACAATTTCTTCAATCAACTAAATTTTTTTTTTGAGTAAGAATAATTAATTACGGTGAAATATTTTTAAAACTGTATTCAAAGATTGCCAAACAAAGCATAATTGTACGTAGAGGCAAATATAAACCAAAGCACAGGTTTTGTTCTGTGGTGAATTCTAATAATATAACACTCAGGGGGCATACTAAGTGCATTTGGGAAGTAGCATTATACACTAGTAAGAACAGTAGTATTGCAATCCCAGTGTCCCATATTGCAAAGAAATTTTGAATTTTAATCTCTCTTGTACTGCCAGATATTGCCTAAGGCTCAAACAAAACCTTGCCATTCAGGCTATCATTCTGTTTTCTGTACTTATATGTTTTCCCATAACTTTATGTTTCTTCCTGTAAATGTAAACTATTTCTAAGTTCTTCCCCTTGCTTCCAAACCTTCCAAACTGGTCAAGGCACTGGTTTCCATTAAGGTGAAAACACATTTAATTACCTTCTCACTCAGCACAGAGCCTTGGAAAAGATGTAGTTGCCACCTCAGCAGATTATCAGCATCATCCTCTGTTCCTCTCTAGCTTTTCTTTTATAGAAACTTGTTAGCAGCCCTATGCAGAGATGTCCAGTCTCAAGAGTTCTCAGAATGACGTTTTAGTAAAGTTATCATCAACTTAATATTTTCATGAGTAATTTCAAGGTGAGGTTTCTTGTTTTTTGGTTTTTTTTTTGAGTTTTGGTGGGGTTTTTCGGTTGGTTGGTTTTGATTTTGTTTTTTCCTTTTGAGGCCTGGGAGTGTTGAATCCCAGGATAAGGGGATAGAAAGGGAAAGGTTTACTGCAAGGATGAAGTCAAACTGATGTATAACTTCTGCTTCATAAAATCACTGCAGCCATCCAGTGTAAGGATTCTGAGAGAGATGGGCTGACTCTCCAGCTATGCTTGACAAGTCCTCCAGAGGAGGATTTCTGTGTGATTTCACTGAAGATGAACATTGTTTTGGTCAGGGACTGTAGACAACATCAAACAGAAAAACAAAAGTTCAGACACAGAGAGAAGACAACATGAACTATGGTTTCAAAGGTGGCACTCATCTCATGTTCTGAGCCATCTGAAATTTGGGGCACTGGACTAAGTCAGTTACCTGAACCCCTTCAACAGTTGGCAGAAAATGAGTGAACCAAACCAGCCATATACAATGATCCACATGTGAGACAACCTGAATTTTTTCAATGGCAGCCTAAAATTAGACAGTCAAGATAAATCTGTAAGATACATAGAAAATAAGATAGTTGCTTGCATATCTGAGAAACTAATAAAGCCCATAAAAATATTTTTTAAAAGAATATATGTAATTGCCTAGTATTCAAATGAGTATTGTATGTGAACAAACTAGCACATTTTCTTTGGAGAAAAAATATTTTTAATTCTAAATTATTTTTTACTAGATCTAATTGTAATTCCTAAAGCTTTTAAATTACATCTCTAGACTTGAAAAGTAAAATAAAAAATAACTTTCTATCTACATCAGAAACATTAGGTGTTTGGTAGACAGGATTCTCCTTCAGGGCTAGGGAATGGGGAAAAATACCCAGTCAAGATCACATCTAACCTCATTTTTTTAACACTATTTTGAGCAAGAGATAAGTAAAAACTTTCCCTTCGTCTCCTTCACCCTTCCCCCTTTTCCCTGAAAATTTATATTCCTGAAATGTGTTCTTCCAGTGCCTAGAGTCTGTGGTGGATATTGAAGCTCAAAAGATTGGACAACAATGGAAGAGTCAAGAGTTAACTAAGGATAAGAAATTAATAATAGACTCTCAAACAGAGGCTGAACTGACAAGTCATTTCAGATACTGTTTTCACTAAGCAAACATCTAGGGACTGTTTGGTGTACCAGATTGATTGGGATTAGAAGTCAAGGTGGTCTGACTGAGCTGCAGGTTAGCAGCTAATAGCAAACATTCATTTTCACTGTGATGGGAGGAACAGACAAAACACCAGAATCTGAAAGGAGCTACTTGAAAGTATCTTGTGCATGTCTTTGACCTCTGTGTAGTAGTAAGTGGAGGATCCACAGTGACATAATTAGATATCAAATAATTACATTCAGTTACTGTTTACAATTCAAGAGTCAGTTGTGAACATACTCTGCTGCCTGCACAGAGTCTGACAGCTTTAGCACTTCTTATCTAACCCTCTGTTCCTGACTTGCAGTGTGAGGATTTAAAGATGGAAGAGATACTGCCTGAATTGTCTAATTTCTCTGCACTCATTACAAATTTCCTTTTCTGCCTCTAAAAGCACTGAGTCTTTTATAAAAAGGGAATCTTTGCAGCACTGAGGCTTATCAAGGAGTCTAAAGGAGACTAAAGCAACATTCCTCAGTAATTGTAAGCCTTCAGTTCTGCACCCTTCCCTTTAAACTAACCAGTAGATCTCATTCTTGCTCAGATTAGGAATTAATTAATATACAGTTCTACTTTTCAACAGTGTAGCTCCATCTGTTACCTTTTGTACATATTTATATAATTATACTACATAAATTATAGTTAATTTTTCTGTATGAACTGTAAATTAATATTGCATAAATTTCTATATAAATGGAAGTTTAAATATAAATCTAAGGCTGTATCTTAGTATGGTTATTCAGATAACCAGACTAAAATTAAAAGTCTTGCACTTAGACTTTAAACAGAACATCCATTAGTTTAAATGCAGTTATGGTCAGGATGCGAGGTTAGGCAATGGTTCTTTTCTTTTTAATGTCCATCTTTTCAGCAATGACTCTTGCAGAGTGGTTTATGCTTTGCCCTTTTTTCATCTGATGCCTTTTAAAAAAATGCAATGAGAATGGGAAGAAATGATTCCAGAAGGAGGGAGGGAAGGATGGAAGGAGGGTAGGAAGGAAGGAAGGAAGTGGCAGAAGGAAGTGGTGGAAGGAAGTGGAGGAAGGAAGGGAGGGAGGGAGGAAGGGAGGGAGGGAGGGAGGGTGGTGGAGCGTTTTGCATTAGGTCCATATACTAAATGTGAAAATTAAGAATCTTGCACGTTTGTGCAAGATTGCACGTTTGCAGGAAGACATCACTGTTTAATTGAGGACTTCTGTCTGTATGGTCACATAGCATGCATATATCCAGCATAGATCCAGCTCTAGACTGTTTCCTGCTTTGTTTACCCATTCAGTTAGTGGGACAGGTGCTGAAAATTAGCTTCTTGCAGCTATAGCCAAAACCTTTCTTGACTAAAGAGAGACTGGTAGAATTGTGCTGGAGAGCAGAAGGAAGAAAGATTTAAAGTGGACTCAGAGGATGAGGTTTATTTTAAAGTCTGCCTTTAAAAAGAACAGGTGTTAGTAATTTGCAACAACAAAAAAAAAATCATATTTTTACACAGGTTACTTAGTCTTGTACCCAGTAACATAAGCTTTTAAACTCGCACAAAAATTATATTATCTGTTACAGTAATTTTTGCCATATTTCTTGTATTTTTGGATTTCTCTGATAAAAAGATTTAAATGGTTAACTGAGTAATAAGGATTCAAAAGTTTCTGGTGCACTTGAAAAAATCCTCTAATAACCTCACACAGCTAAAGTTATAAAACACTTTTTGATACAAACTTGCTTGAGAATCAATGCTTTTACAAAGTCTGTAAAGTCACTTTGCTCCTCTTCCCCCAAGAGAATGATGAATGAAAAGTCCTTTTGAATTCTACTCTTTTGTATTCCTTATCACCAATCACCAAATGAAGGCAATCCAAATTAGCTATTCATGAACAGCTATTCCAGAAGAAGCATTCTTGAACAAACACATGTGAAAACATTTCTTGTTCTAGAATAGCTGTATTTATTTTGACTTGAAATAACCTTCCTTTCATCAAAATAGGAACAAATCACTCATGTTGAAATGAAGCCCATGGCTTGGACTTTTTGAAAGTTATTATTGAGATTTGCAACTTTGGGAAGCATCTTTAAACATAAATATGTTAATATTGCAATAACTGTAGGTGGTGTATTAGCCTAATAGCAAACAGATCCAAAGCAATAAAAGGTTCGAAGCTGTAGAGCAGTTATAGCGCACACAGTTTGTAATCAATGTAAACTGTGGTCCAGACATGGGAGTCAGAATGCAAAAGAAAGGAAAAACAACAAATATCAGTCTCTAAATTGGGACATTCCATTTGGCACATTTTCTAGACCCTAACCTAGTGAAGTCAATGAATGTCTGTAACAGGAATGCCAAATCCATACAACAGTGTTTGTCATACATTGATTAAGAATGTATTGAACCTACCACAAGACTCTTTTCTTAGTCTGGCTTTTTAAACTGTAAAAAGCCAGAAATGGTAGGTTTAGTTAATCTTGGTTCAAACAACCAAGATTAACTAAACCTACCATTTTTCATATTCACATTCATTGCTAGTGGCTAACAAAAAGGGCAATACTTCTTAAGTCACTCATATACCTCCAGATCAATGATCTCTTCTTCAAAGTGGAACAGTTATTGATACTTTTAAGAGAAACCACTAAAAATACCTGAACAAAAGAAATACATGAGCTTTACTTATTCTAGGCTGTCAAAATTCAAACAGATGGCTTACTAATTTCTAAATTTCCTTTCACATTAACAGTTTTTGTGACTAGTCCAGTTAGCAAAAGAAAGTCTGTGAAGTTGAGATTATTTTCTTGAAAATAAAATAGTAGTAAAGAGAGGCCTTATTTTCAGAAACTAAAATTCCTTTTATTTGCATAATCATCTCTCTAGGTAGTTGTCTATTACTTCTAACAGTGGAAATGCATTATGTCTTGGTAATACAAATACTCTTGATTGGTAATACAAATTTTCTTGATTCAGAAGTCCTCTGATTGCAACTACCAAAACCTATCTGTATAAGTTCAAGAGCTGACACTACTTCATGTTCCTGAAATTTCATTCTACTTTCAAAATGTAGCTTGAAACCTCTTAAATTACTTGCAGTTTATTATTTTAGTTTTAAAGCATCAAACCTGAATAAACTGATCTATTATGAAGGACCTATTACCTTTTGTGTTGACCTCCCCCTGTTGTAACTTCCCTTTCAAACATATCAATACATTGTAGGGGACAGTCGCCCCAAGGCAGAACATTGGAAAGATCTATGCTTATCAAACTACAGTAAACCAAGGAAAGTTAGATCCTGTTTACATAAAAGAAATTGGATTAAGAGATTTGATATGATTCATTTTCTTTAGGGAAAGCAGTTACTGAGACATAAACTAGGTTAAGCTCAAAACAAGTGAAAACAAAGGCAAAGAGGGTTCTAACACAATTTAAGTGAACAGATTTCTTAAAAGAAAAAAAGGATCCATAAACTTTTGTGAAGATAAGTGTTGCATTTGAAGTTGATTGAGTCTTTAAAGAACATTAGCTATCTGAAAACTTTGGGTATTCATCAGTAAATGTAGTTTTTGGCAATCTGAAGCTTAATTACTGATTATTTTGCTTATTTTTTTACAGTGAACTCTGTGCTAGATAGAGTTTTCAAAGAAATAATAAAAATTCCTTAATTGATGCTGTGGAAGAAGGGGGCAATTATAGTCATTATATTGAATGGTTTGTGCAATTTTCAAAGAGAATTATCTACCTTTCTTCCTCACTATCCACCACTCAGTTGTACCTCTCTGAATCCACTGCGAGAAGACAGTCAGTTTGTTTGATAGATACTGGTTTGCCTGGAAGAGTGACAGTGCTATTAAATTAGGGCTTATTAGCTCTGACAGCAGTGCATTTGATTATGATCCTGAAAACTTTTTTCATAATAAACAGAAAAGTTTGGTTTTTAGTTCCAACTAATTCTTAATTTTTAATAATTTTACAGTCCTTTTGCGCAAATCTTTTCTGTAAGCACGCTGGTTTCATTAAGGGTTTTGGGTCTGGTTTAGTTTTTTCTTTTTTTTTTTTTTTTTTTAATAATATATGCTTCCAACACAGTCTGATTCTGGATGAGCTTTTGTGCATAATCATGCTGGAATAATTTTCTTTTGTAAGGATGGCAGTCCAGTTAGTAGAGGAAAATTAATCAATACAGATTATAGAGCAAAACTCCCTCATGAAATTTAGAACAGAACAGAGTTATTACTAGAGAGGAGAAATTTAGTTTAATAGTTCATCTACCATAATGGGGAAAAAAATAGTTCAATCACCTGAAATTACATAAATTTTTAAAAAGTAGCAGGTACAAACCTGTCTAAACCATGATTTTAAACGGTTTACAGGCAAAACTAAAAACCCATGTGGATGCAACTTCAGACTTTATCCTAATAGCTCAGAATTACAAAAGTCTATATTGTCCAAACCACATCAGCCATGTCTTCAAGACGATTTAGTGTCAGAGGAAATCCCACTTGCTCCTCTTTAGGAAGATCGAGCAGACTACAAATGACAATACACAACCCAGAGTGTAAATTTCCACTCAGACCTACATCCAAGGATGTGAGATACGTAAAGAGGGGTAATAACTACAATTGTGTCTCTGGCTTATTGATCTCTGACATAGAATAAATTCCATGGAAGTTCCGAGGTATTGCTGGCTTGCAAGTCAAAGGAAAACAAAAACCAAATCCATCCAGTAATTTCATTCTATTTAAATTAGTGTTCTTATGCAACTTCTATTAATTTTATTTTTGCAGCAATTTGCTCGCCTTTAATGAAGAACATTTAAGTCACAAGAGTAAAGAAACAGTCTGAACCTCTATCTACGTCCAATTTCCTTCAGAATTCCCAGCTATCATGTCATTGCTGACTTTTAATTTCTAGGAACACTTCAGAAAAAATCTGAAAGATGTCTTCTTTTATAATAGCTCCTAAAAATCAATTAACATCAATGCTATGGACTAATTGATACAAAATTAGACCCTTAACAAGCCTTTTTGAAATATTATGCGGGGTTTTTTCCTAATTATTTTCTTTTCTTCTAAAATAGCACATAAACTCTCACAAATTATCATACAGAACTTCCCATATAAACCATAACTGAAAACTTCCTTTTTTATTCCTAAAGTACCAATACATAATTGCATGATAAGATTTTATGATGTAATAAATATCTCAAATTACTTATTAGCTTCAAGCATTTTAACATTTGCAAAGATAAAGATGGCAATAAATTTGACATTGATTTATTTGTTTTGACATGAAAATCCTAAAAAAGTGATTTCAACTTGACAGAGATTAAAAAGTAAAAATTTCCAGTAGTTTGTTTACTCACACATTATCTCAAAGCTAATTACATAAATGGTATTGTGTGTATCTCAGCCAATACAAATGCTATCACTTGATATGTTTGGACTAGCAACAAAAACCCACAAGGTCTTTTTATAGAGGCATGCCCCAAACCTTTGTGAAACAAATCAGTCACAGCAAAAGAAAAATTATTCATATTTAATCTTCATGAAATTTTATTCTGGGTTCTTCTGTCAGCAGCTTACATAAAGTAAAGTAAAAACTTTACTTACTTTAAAAACTTATCAGGTTACCACACATCTTGACCCAAAGAGACACAATCTACATTTGTGCTCTTTGTCTCTGAGCATAGGCAATAGGTTACTTGTGAGACCTTGAAAATGTTGTGCAGCAGCAGCAAACAAAAAAGGGAAAAAAAGTTAAAACTGAGGCTGATAGGTAATGCAGAGTTACCAGTGGTGCCTAGTTCAGTGACCAAAAGAAAAAGGATTTTCTGTCAACCTAATTAGGCAACAGAGTAACTATAAATCTAGGCTCAGAAGGATAGCTCTGACTGAAAAAGGAAAGTAAAGCCACATTGTTCTACCTTTTCTTATTTCTCTGTAAATTATTAATGAATTGAGATACAGATCTTCTTCCTCACATTTTTAAGCAGTAAGAATAAGATTTTAAAAGATTTTAAAACTGCTAAGAAATATTTTTCCTCATTGTTAGTAAGTATAAAAAAGGCATTTGACAAGAGTGAATGATGTTTATGAGCAACATTAGACAAATAGGTTTGGATAAAACAACCTTTGTATAATTACTCCATTGAAACCACTTTAAAAATTTCCTAATGTGTGGAATAGATTTCCCTCACCCTGCAGTTTCCCCCCATCTCAGTCAGTCACGACAGCCTCTTTATTAATTTCAAACTTGGAACTTCTTCTTTAAGGGGGAAAAAAAAAGAAAAGGACACTAGAATCATACAATATCCTGAGTCGGAAGGGACCTGCAAGGATCATTGAAGTTCAACACATTGTCCTAAACCAGACAAGCTCAAGAATTGCACCATGTGCCCGAGAGTGTTGTGATGAAGGACTTTAGGATATGAAAAGAGAAAATAAAGTAGTTTGATATGGCAAAAAATTCTGTTATTCCAGGAGAAAAACAAACATCTTATCATGTACTCAATGAAAGACACAATAGTCTGTTCCAGACAGGTGAATCCTTGTCAGATAGATCAGAATTTTGATGCCTACATGTGTAAAGATGATACTGATTTTTGTCTACCACTGAATTAATAAGCAAAGATTTTAAAGTATTGCTTTACTATCATCAGCAGCTATGAGATCTTCCGAACTAAGAAGTTTTATGCAATTAATTGTATGAGATATGCAGGGAATCTCCTTAATAAACACTCAAAATTATTATGAAAGACAATATTTACCCCCTTGTACTACTGCTGTGAAACAGCATAATAAATTGGAACAGGTTGCAGTTCACTAGGTGAGGTAGACTGAAAATCCATTAGATTAATTACTCCTCATAAGTATAATTATATTTACAGTATGCTACATTTCTAGATGTCTAATGGCTTCAAAGAAGTGCAAGGTATAATTAAAAACTTTATCTGTGAAGGGAAATCACTAAGCTTAAAAAGAAAAATTCTTTCAGCTAAGAAAGGCAACAGCAGACTTCATTTTCCCTAATTTGTAACTGTGTTATCTAAATAAAGAGCTCACATTCTGCAAACCAACACTGAAAATACACCATGGTTTAACAGTGAAAAATATGCATTTGAGAAAATCTATAATCCTTTAAAATGGATGCTTTCTTAGTGGATCTAAGATGAGGATGCTATTGTTCTTCATATCAAGTAAATATCTGGATCGGTAGTTTTAGACAACTGAAAATGCAATGTCATGTTACTGAGTTTGTATATAGTGACCCATCACGAAGAGTAGATAGACTTGCATTGAGTGACAAAAAATAAGTTTTATTAGTCCTGAAAATTGATTTAAAATAGTATAAGGATATAAAACAGTACCAGAAGGGAGATTAAGAGGTCAACTATGGAAGGAGACTTACTCTGCCTTAAACTGGATGTTTAACAGTTCACAGTATTAATTACATATGCTAAAATCCCCTTGCCATTAGCAGAAGGAAATAGACTCTAAGAGAAAAAAAAAAAAAACAAAAAAAACACCAAAACAAACACATGATGTCTATGTATCTCCTTCTCACGAAACCTCTTTTTCCCAAGGGTGTATGATATATTTTGGATATCTAAAATTAAACACGATGAAGTTCACCTCTAAAAGTGGCATCTTTATCATACTGTTAACAAATATTCCAGAATCTTTTTTGTCATATAATTGTCTAAACGTTCCTTAAAATATGGTGATTTCTTTCTATCTTGTAATAATGATATAATGCTTCCAGTAACCTTTTATTTTAGACAAATCAATTTTCTTTCTTCAGCTCCATCCCCTGGGAAATACAATTTCAAGATCCTGGTATACTCAGATGCAATCACACATAAAGACTTTGAAATAGTTCTCATAAATCCCTTTTATAATCTTTTTAGTTTCCCATCTACACTATTTTTTCATAGCTTCTAGCCTATTAGAGTGAGCAGTTCTCCCATGTTACATATCTGAAAGATCTGCTTCCCTGGGCAAAGCTGGAGTTCAGCTCACTAGATCTGCATGGAGAGAGAGAGAGAAGAGTGACACAGGATTTTATTATCTCCACCCTCACCTGAATTTCATCATACTTTAGGTGGTACTTTCCCCAAAATCACAGTAGAATTACTGCCTTTTTTAGATAAATGGGACAAGAGAGAGGAAAGCCTTATTGTGGCAGATTCCCATCAAAGCCAATACAAACTGTTGTGTATGGATCTACCTCTAAATCATGGGATCCTAGAGCATTGGAATCCAGAAAACAAGTGACCAAACACTTTTCTATGCTGAGCAAATTAAATTTTGCTGCTTTACAATTCAGATATTGGAACTAGAATAACAAGAATAAAAAACTAGAATAACCTAGAGAGAAGGATTATTCAAAGTCTCTCTCTGAGACCCGGAATACTACATGTCATTATGCAAAAACAATCTTTAATCAACATACTCTCTTTCAAAGACAGTCATAAGTGCAGTGACATTTCTGAATGTAATCCATGTAATCTTGTATTTTAAATTGACCACTACAAAAGCTTAGATCTCATCTAGAGACTTTTGAAGTTGCATGGTTACTTGTCTTTTTATCCACGACTTTTCAGTCTGATTCTTCCTTTAGAGAATATTGTTTTAAAAGGAAGTTGGAGATGAAGCATTTATTGAGGAAAAAATAATCTAGAATAGAGGTAATTTCTTCTTTCCTTACTTTTCTAAAAAATGAAAATAATTAACAGATGACTGAAACCCAGAGACTGAAGGAGAAAAACCTCAAACCAAACTAAATAATAATAAAAAACCCCAAAAAAAAAAGCAAACAAACAATCCCCCAATAACAGTAACAACAAAACTCCACCAAAGCAAACCAACAAACAAGTAAAAACCCTCAAACTCCCTAACAGCTCAATTCAGGTGGCTTTTATTTCTATACTTATTACTTCTCATTATTTTCCTTTTTACAGTATTAAAACATTCAGTGTTTTTATTAGAGTTATAACCATGCTATTCTATTTTTTAGAGCTGCTGAATATGTTTTATTCTGAAAATAAACTTATCAGTTTAATTTAACTAGAGACAAAGCAGGCCATTGATGCTGCTCCTTCTCATAAAACTGTCTGTTAGTAACAGTCTAAATAGACATGCAATTGAACTCCTTGTGTCCCTCTCAGGAAAAACGTGAAAACTGACTTAATCAGGTTAAGATATGCACTCAAATTGATGTGAGGGTATGATTTAGCATTTGATTGCACATGAATGTCAGATGCATTTAGGATGAGCATCAAAAAAAAAAAAGATACAGAAAAAGAGCATTCTTCTCAATGAAAATATTTGTTACTCTTAGAGTTCTTTTATGCAACTATATTTTATTTTTGCAGTGATTTTCTGCCTTTAATGAAGAAAAATTCAGTGGCAAAAGCAAAGAAAGAGTTTGAACTGATATCTATGTACTGTTTTTTTCAGAATTCTCAGATATCATGTCATAGCTGACATTTAATTTCTAGGAATAATTCAGAAAATTCCGAAAGATGTCCTGTCTTATAACAGCTCCAGAAGAATCAATTAATAGCAGCACCACAGAACAATTGATGTAGAATCAGAATTTCAATGAGCTTTTTTGAAAAGGAAAAAAATGAAAAAAAATAGTGTCTTATATTTTTTGGTGCCTTGTATCCATAAGTATATTTAAAGCATACTCTCCTCCAAGCAAAATTAAGGGATACATACTAATAACGAATTAGGTTTCTTATATCAGCTTGTGAGGACTGTTGCTCTTGAGAATACTTTCTTTTCAATAATAAGAAACATTTAACAAGGGACTAACGCTGGCATGTTAATTTTAAATTTATGTCTTGATATTCTAATTTATAATGTTTGACCTTGAAAACAGGCATTTGAAGATGGTTAACTATATCCATTCATTCCCTTCATCCACTGCTTGGATGATCTTGGAATAGAAGGATTTTAATTTGGTTTAGATGGATCTTGTTTTTGGGAATACAGGTTGCCTGATGGTTGAGTTATTCGTTAAATGTCTTTCATTAGCACCCAGTACAATCTCCAGAGTTTTCCCAGGAACTGAGATTAGACTAACAGGCCTGTAGTCCCCCAGGATCTTCCCTCACACTCTTTCTTTAGACTGGAATAACATTGACCAGATTCTAGTCATCAGGACGTAAACAGCTCCCAAAAACTTTGGTGGGTGATCAAGAGGGGTCCAGCTATGATGGCTGCTATGTTTTTTAGTGTTCAGGGATGACTCCCATCAGTCCCCATGGACCTGTGAATATCTGATTTAGACAGCTGTTCCCTGAAAATTTCACAGTTCACAAATGGAACGCCCATAGTGAGCAGAGTTCAGATTGCAAAATAACTGTACCAAAAGAAAGGTGACTGCTAAAGGTTAATATATCTTTTGGTCAAATAGTAAATGTTGTGACCAGCTACTCTCAGGACATCTGAAGTTCCTCATAAACACACTGACAACTACTTGCATGAGTAAAGTCAGGAGAAATATTTTCCTGTCCAGGTGGAAGAAAGACAGTAGAAGGGAATATGAATATTACAATTGCGACTGTCAAACAAGCAAAAAAAAGTTAAAATTAATTTGGATATTATTTTTTAGACTTTTATTTGAAAAACTCCCATTTTAGGCAATGTATCTAGAATTATAGTATTGCTGAGAAGGATGGGGATTACAAAAAATTAAGGTCTGGCAATTTTATCCACACATGTTTGAAAGAGATTTCACTGTAGTTCTGCTACATAGCATCAGAATTTCCTTCAGATTGTCTTGGTCTTGTGGTTTGTTTTTTTGTACTGTTTTATCATTTTTCAGACCAAAACAAAAGGCTGTGATTATCTAATTATAAAACTAATTAATTCTCACAAAGCAGATTACCCATATTTTAGGTCTAGTGTTTTTTCTCTAGGTGTACAAAACAATTCACTGTCTAATCTGATCCGCAAATTGAGGATTTAGAGAACAGGGACCTCCCTTTACTCTTCTAATTATTAAGTTTCACAAAATATAATAATAACTGTATTTTTTATACAGATGTAGATTTCTTGAACACTTTCAAGGTTTTTGTTTATTATTTTTAATAAGCAAAATAATTAAAATATGTCCTCCTCTTACATAAAAATACATTTATTACAACCAGAAGTTTGAAAGTTTTGTCCTCAAAATGATAATAATAAAATAGTAGGTAGAGTTCTTGTAGTTTGGAGTAGGTTGTTTTGGGGTTTTTCTGTTTCTTTGTTTTTGTTTTTGTGGTGGCTTATTTTTTGTTGTTGTTTTTTGGGCCTCTTTTGGTACTGGTCATAAAAAAAATACAAAGCCTTATTAATGTAACACTTGGTCAATATCGTGCAAAAATCTTCTTTAATGGCTGTCTATAAATGATAAATATACAGTTTTGTATTATTTTACAAGACTTCCCTGTCCTTGCTTTCTTCACCTTTACTGACTATTCACTACATAATTTCTCTTTTACAGTATTTTAGACTTTATAATTGAGTCTCTGAATGATGTTGGATTAACAAATACCATGGAGACAAAAATCTTATTTTTTTTTTCAGTAGAACAGTATATCCTCAGTGCATAGTTTTTTATGGGATTACTGTAATCTTTCTTCTCGCTTTATTTCCTTGTTTTATTTTCTGAAAATCACTTTAAGGGGTCTTTAGAGATTGCCTCTTCACACAAATCTTAGGAATATTTCTTAACACTTGACATCACCTGTTCTAAATGAAACACACTTAAATTCACACATAGAAACCTAGACACTTCTAAGAAGTGCTCAACAAGAAAAAATTGAGTGAGGGGGAGAAGGAACTTAAGAACATGTTAAAAGACCCTTGGTTAAGTAAATATTCTTACTTTAAAAGAAATACGTAATTTTAAGGAGAAATACATGATGTTTTTAAAATGCAGTTTTAAAAAACAACAGTGGAATGGAATGAAAATGGTTGTATTACTAAAAGAATATTGTATCAACAGGGAAGAAACAAAGAGAAAAAGAATCATGAGGTTTCAGTAAATTATTTAGTGGTTTGGTCATTTTCTGCATTTCTTCTTTAAAAAAATAAATTTAGAATGCAGAAACTGTTGAAATGTCAAACTCTTTCGACTTATTAAGTAATCTGAGAAAGATATGCTGCAGTTATGACATTTGCGTTTGATTAGCAAAGGCAACATAACTCAGTATGACATTCTTTTAAGAAGGATTAAATATGACATGTAGAAGGTGGTCAGTTTACAAGAATTTCTGTTTATTTCTGTGCGGTTAAAAAGTGTCAGTTTGAAACAAAGTATTTAGAATAAGGTAATAAAGAACCTTTCTCCTGTTTGTCTTTAGCAACCATTTCCATTCCTTTGCCTCTACTCTAAGAAATTACTAGAGCTATTTACAGCTTCTGTTTTAGATATGTATTCCTAAGTCTCTTCTAAGTGTAAATAATTTCTCTGTACAGCCTTACTCAAAGCTTAACCTCTAGATGGGCAAAAGTGAACAACTGGGCCTTTGTTTTTAGACTGGTTAGGAGAAAGGAAAACTAGTGAACGACCAGTGTTGAAAAAGAAGATTTCAGGTTTAATAATAGCTGCACTGAAGATAAATTATTTTCATAGAACATAATTTTAAATCAAAAAATGTTGATTTGAGGGTCGCACATCTCAGCTTGATCATATCACATAACTTGAGGTGGTTAGTGAGACCCTTTATTTGGGTGACCTAAGCAGTTTTTATGTAATCTGAAAAATATTCTTGAAAAATACTCTGCTAGCAGTGAAAGTGCATTATTAGAGAAGAAAACTGTTGACTGAAAACTTAAGTTTCTTCTTTTCAACAGATACACTTTTCTATTGCTTTCAGATTCAACTTCGTGAATATCATGCTAGAATTCAAGGAGCATTTGGCCAGTTCTTTAAGACACATGGTGTGGTTTTTTGGTGTGTCCTATGCAGGGCCAAGAACTGGACTTCGATGATCCCTGTGGGTCCCTTCCAACTCAGGAAATTCTAATACTATTTGAAGAAAGAAAAAAAGATGGAGGAGAAGTAGAAACTGTCATCCCATGTTACAACATCAAAACTGAAGGCATAACACTTAAACTCAGAAAAAAACATGTATTAGCCTATTCAGAGCAATCAGATGACAGAAAAGAGTTGTCAATTAGTACATTAAAGCCAAATGTCCATTCAGAAGTGCATTTTTAAGCCAAAACTTTGATGTGGAGAAATATATTGGATGTCAGTGCAAACATTCACATTTCTACAGTCAGTTTAACCAAGATATTTTCTAGTAATTCCCCTGTCTTAATGTATTGCTTCCAATATGAAGTTTCCACTGTATTACATAACTGAAATACCACAATGTATTAAAAAAATGTTCTTTTCAAGCACTTCAAGGTATCTTTTTAAAAACCTCAACGCACAAAAACCCTAAGAATCCTTCACCGTCTCTAATCCACTCCATGGAAAGAAAATAATGGGATTAGATCACTATCATGGTTTCTTTCATTGAATTAAATGGAGACAACTGTGCTCTTCAATACAGCAGAACACGGAAACACTTTTGTTGGTGTTAAAGTCAGATGTCCTCATTGTGCTCATTGTGTTTAATCATGTCATTATCAAAACCTTTCCTTCACCGGACTGAAAAGCCCTAGTATTAACAGCTGCTTAAGACTATATAAAGAGCTAGTCTGAACTAATTTTCTGTCTGGAATTTTAAATCATTGGCTTCATTATGAAGTGACACTGTATAATTTTGATCTGCATTTCACTGCAGTGTTTCTACTGTATCTGAGAAAGTTCTTTCATGTCTTCATTTTACAGTTCAGCCATTTCATAGATATGCAGGTATCTGGTTTAGGTGACCACTCCTGTACAGTGACAATATGTAATTCATCAAAATGTATTAAGTCTACAAGAATTATGGCAAATATATGAAAGGATTTATTAAATCATTTCTAGAAGGATAATTTATATGATGAAAACAGAACACTTAAATATATCAGTTATATTAGCTTTAGGCACTTATATTCTCTGTGGTTTAGTTTCAGCTTGTATTTTTATCACATATAGAGGTTCACTGGAAATGTAATATTTCAGGAATTTTTATTGAAAATGAAGAATCATCCACATGGAAAAAAACTAACTTTGAAAAGTTGATATCAAGTCTAAACTTTGATTTTATACACTATTCATATATATGTCTAGATAGAAGAAGTCATAAGCATACTTTTATATTAATTTATGATGAAAGCAATAATTATAATCACAAGGTGAAAAAAGAGATAGTTTTTTAAATAATATTTTTGTAAATTGTTTCAAAATAAGGTTCAGCCACCATGTAAACTCCCTTTTAATAATTCTAAAGATTCTTTTATCTTTTTTTTTTTACAAAAATAATTAAGAAGGAATTTAGATTTCACTGATTCTCTCCCAATGATTTTGATATGTGTTGAAAATATGGAAATTAAATATTTTATACATTATATGACATCTTCCTTCTTTATCTACATTGACTTTACTTTTTCTATAAAATACTTTTTCTGAAGTATCATAACTCTCCATTTCCCCGTATCTCATTTTCTTCTTTTTCCTGAATTCTGTCATTTTTCTCTAATTTTTCTTGGTAATGATGTCCAAAATTTGCCAGTACCTAAGAGTAAATTGTATTCAAGTAGAGGATGAACCATAGTAATTTACTTTAAACTTCTTCCTTTCAGGAACTAGGCAAAGAGGAGAGTTACGACAGGGAAATGGAGAGGCTTCAGAATAATGATAAATAATCTAAAAATAAGAGCTTTGCTAAACAAAAACTGAGGGGGATGAGAGAGATAGCAAGACAGAGAGGGACAGAGAAGAACAGAAAATATTTTATATGGAAAATAAGCTATCCTAGAAGTAAAGAGGTAAGATTAACAAATTGAATGTTTAGACTGAATACCTGTAGATATTCTGACAGGGAGATGTAATAGGATTTGGAATAGTCTCTTAAGGGTAGTGGTAGAAGATTCATCATTTAGCATTTTCAACACTAGATAGGACAAAGTACAGGAAAAAATATAGTTTGAGAAAATCCTGCCTTGACAGAGAGATGAAATGAATAATCTAATAGGCCTTTTCCATCTCAAACTTGTTGCTATGAAACTGCCAGAAAAGACTAAATTTAATCTTCTTGGTGTCTTTTATTCTTTTATACATAAATTATCTTAATCTTTTCTGTGCATTTTCTACCTCTTCTGTCTCCTTTACACAGATTTAGAATAGGCCTTTAAAATGTTTTTATTCTATTTCCTCTTGTTCAACTGTTGCAGGCTAATTTTAGTTGCTATATGAATGAAACATGAAAATTAATTGTGGTTAGCCGTGCATTAGAGATGAGCAGGAATTTTTTATTTCAGTGTTTTGTCTTGTAATTGTCAGGATTTTCACTAAGTTTCTGTAAAATTTTAGACAGCAGTTCCAGTGCAGACAAAATTAAAAATAATCTCTAATTGCCTGCCAGCTTTTGAACATTTTATTTAGAAATTATATTAAAAAGATGGTTTACTTAAGCATTTTAAAAAATCCAAGTGTGATACTGCTGAAGAAAACATAAATACCACTGAAATCTTTCAGGCAGTACATTCTGCTGCTGTTCACTTGCTGTTTTTGATTTTGTTTGCATTTATATGTGCTGTTTTCTTTCAGCAACGGAAATGGCCGTGGATACTTTATTCTCAGAGGATTGCATAGACATGTGTCATAGTGAAGTTACCATACAAGAACACCATGTCATCTCTGAAATTGTCTTGAGAGAGCCAAGGGCCCCAGGAGACTTGGGAGTGACAACCCACAAGAGACAGACCACAAATTTCAGAGAAGGTCCTGTGAGAATCAGAGCTTTGTCACCCATGCCAAAATGGAAAACCACAAGGAGAGGAAAAAGTTATTGTTGCAATGTGCCAAACACATAAGTGAAATTAACAGTGTGATTCATGGGGAAAAAAAAACAAAACCTCAAACCAAACCAAACCAAACCAAATCACCCTACATTGTAGTTTCATTAATTGCTTTTGATGACTTAATTTTCTGAAGATCTCTAATTGCTCTTGAGATCAGAAAACCAGGTGGGTTTGGCATGTTTTGCTGCTGACTTAGTCTGAGATAAGCAAATGTCATGATCCATGGAGGGATTAATTATTGCTAAATTGGTGATACTCTTACTTATTGCATGACTGATGGAACTCCTTTATTTACACAATTTTGAAATAATTACTTTAGTTCTGAAACTGAAATTTTCCTTTGCTCTTTAAACAGCAATAATAAAAGTGGCTGAAAGTTATTTTTCTTTTAAAGATGAATGGACTTGATAAATAATGTTCAAGTTTGCAGCTTTTTGTAATGGTTACATCCACACTGTAAAACAAAATACAGCAGAACCTTTTCTTTGCCCCTAAAGACACTTAGCAGACCATTTCTTTCTGACTGCCACCTACAGCTCTTTTTTCCCCAAAAAAAGAATTACTACTGTACTGAATTTTGGGAACAATAAGGTTCATCCATGGCTCTTCCCCAGCCGGTATCCATGAACTGCCAGGAGAGCATCAGCTGCCATGAAACAAAATTTATAAGGTTGCTAGGGAGTGTGCTTGACTGTTTTCCACTGTGGAGATATTCAAGTTGTCCTATGGTCTTGGGTTACCAGCTTCAAACACCTTTTCTGTTACCAGGACTTTGAAAATGGTGAGCAGTGGAACACTCCTATCCTTAGTGTTGTCTTCAGGATATTTCAGATTGGGCTCTTTAAATCACTCTGATCTCTGCAAGCAGTTTTCCTTTTAATTTGAGATGTTTTAAAGCAGCTTTCTCCTGGAAACACTGATATTTTGTGCCTTTTCTTTCAATCCAAACCCAGAATGCAAAAGAGGAGATCTTAAAATAAACAAATAAAAAGACAAAGCATGAACATCAGAGAAAAATCTCAAAACAATGCCTGTTGTAATAATACTTGACATTCAATTACTCTGTAATTCTAGAAGATACAATACTGCACTGCTATCTGCACATATGCATAAGTAGCTGCACTGATTAATATTAGCACAAGAATATGAAAAGAAATAATGATGATTTGTAACTTACTATAAAGACCTGCCATGGAAGCTTGCTAAAAAATAAGAAATTTCTTCTTGTTTAAGTGAGGATGACACTTTAAAATATAATCCTAATCATCATTAATTCTTTTGATATATACTGTATTATGAATAATCCAAAAGAATTCTTTTGGAATTAGTGAAGATGTCATAGAGATTTCTAATATTAATTCAACATTAATTACTTGAAACATTTATAACAACTAAACTTGAAAATGCAGCATTGTGTTTCAGTTTCAGTGTACATTATTCTTATAAATAAGGGAAATATTTTGCTTCTTTTGGAAGTAAGAAGAAAATGAGTAGGAAGCTATATGGGAATGGTACTACAACCCTAGGCCACAGAAAGTCTTATCCATATCCCCTTTATTGGAAAGATGTTCAAAATGGTATTGTGAGAACCATCTTCAATCATGCAATTTGTAACTGTATGTCTCTCATACAAATTCCCATCTCTGCTTTAGCTAGGTACACTAGTGCAGGGAGGCTGTCAAACCTCTGGCAACTTGTTTAAATAACGATAGATAAAAAAATTGCTTCAGGCTTACAGATGTGAGTCCCACATGTGGCTATCTTGCTGTAACATATGTGTGACTGGTCTGAAGTTCTTTTTGAGAAAGATGCACGCAGACCTCATAATATCTCTCCCTCAATGCTGGGAGAGATATGCTTAACTTTAGTCACCAGACTTTCATTCCAAGAGACTTTATCAAACTGCAAAATTCCTGATAGTTTCACACAAAAAAAAAAAAGGCTGGACACTGAAAGAGGTGTAACTTTGCCATCAGATGCTCACCTCACTAACAAGAGGATTCACAGTCCTAATTTGCGTAATGTCTGACACGTAAAGAAAAGCAGATAAGGAAGCTGAGAAAGTCCTGTCCGTTGGAAATATACATTGAAATTGATATGATTGTGTAAAGGCATTAATAGCAACAACAACAAGAATAATAAAAATAATGTTAACATTAACATTAAAATTAAACATTAAACATTTAACATTAGAAAATATGTGTCTTAGAGAACCTTTTTGACACATACATGAAAATGAAGAAGAGAATCATGAATCCCATTGCATTCAACACCTATTACTTAATTCAAGTAACAAGGTGCTTTCCTGAATCCATTTTTAAAACTTATATAGAATTAACAGTATGAAATGCCCAAACCGCATAATTCTGCAAGAAATAGAATGTCCATTACATTATTAAAAATTAGGAGTGATAAATGTTGTGTTAAATGGCTAGCTTCCTAATAACAAAAAATGAAAAATTAGAAAAAAAAAAAAAAGATGGATGGCACAAAAGAGTGACCACAGTTGTCAAATTCAGAGGGAAAAAAAGGATGGAGAAAAGTGAATTATGAAATAAATACCATGATCCCTTTATCTGACTGGTGCTACTCAGAAAGAAATATTAGGTATTAGTAAGCATTTTGCTCAGGGATAAAATGCTACTGAAATTGTCATTAAGTAGAATACCTAGTAATAATTAATCTTGGAAATATGAAAGGATTTAAAGTAGAACTCTTGTCTTTAACTCATTCTATGTGTTTTGTATAACTTATCAAAGGCAGGGAAAACTTCACATGCAATTATCTGATATGCTGATATACAAGTTTTTGATCTGTGGTCTCTGTTTCTGTAAATGATAGAAAATATTGCAGCTGTTGTGATTTTTCTAATTACATATTCCATCATTTATCTTGTCCTGCACTTGAGGGATTGGTCAGATTTTTTAATATTTATTCTCAAGCTCTTTTTTTTTGTTTGTTCCCTGCTTTTGAATCTTACTACTCTAGATTTGATTTTACTTTCATCTAGTATAATTTTACATACTATTGCCCTGATTAATCTATACAAGGCGGTCATATTCAGAAATGTTCAAACATTTTTTTCATGAAGCAGCAAATATATTGCAAATCTGTATAGCATTATAAATATTGTTCAAAATGTTCAGTTTGGTCATTCAATGTGAACATTATAGTGTAATATTCTGAATTTTGTTTCCTCAGCAGGTATTGAATTACTAGCATGACATTGTCCCCAATTATGCTTTGTTTTCCCTTCCAAAAGAAAACACCAGAAGATGGCTAATAATTTGCAAAATATTTACTCCCAAGTAAAACTCGCAATTATAAATAAAATATGAAAAATAATAATAATATAGGTAGACAGATAGATAGATAGATTAACCTTGAAATTAAGGCAACTAAAAGTAGATATTTAAATGTAGGTGATAACTTTTAAATTAAAAGTTTAATGTCCTATTTCTGCAACCTTAGGACACATTTGCCTGAATGTCCTCTTTGAGATAGTGTAGATATCTCAAGACAATTCTATGGCCTGGCATTTGTAAACCAGTACTTAATAATTTATGGGACAGACGAAGACAAGTAGATGTCCAACAGCACCCAAAAATACCACTAAAAATATATGTTTGCTCAATTAATTCTAGCCATCTTCAGTACTATCAATGTCACCTGGACAGAAATTCAACTCACCATAAAGTAGACTCTGAGAACCCAAGCCTATACAAGCACCTAGAGTGACTTGAAACACCCTAGGGTTTCTCAAGCATTTTGATGGAATTGACAGAGACAACAAACAACTTGTGAGATATTCAGGGACTTCTGGATTGGCAAATGAAAGAAAGGCAGAGCACTCTAAAATTCCTGAAATGGTACAATACTTGTGTGCTCTGCCAAGAGAAATTGTTTTGTTTTGTCTAGTCAGGTAAAACATGTTCTAAACACTTGGACTCTTTTGGGAAGCGACTTAGAGAATCTGGCTGAATACAGAGATTTGAAGCCATCTCATATTCTCACATTCTGTGACTTCTGCTGTCTAACATCCAGCTGCCTGAACTGTTTGAAACATACACATGGTTTATTCCTTTAACTAGAATAATAATAGAGGTCTATCAATTTATCAACTCTTTTAGCCTTAGTCATAAAGCTTCACCGAACTTTTAATTTTTTTTTCTTAAAAGAAAGAAAAGACATTGTAGAAGTAATTGGAATTTTTATATTTATTTTGATCCTTTTTTTTCATTTTCACATTCTCTTTTACTTCAGTGTCCTCAGTACAGAGTTTAATTTTCTTTTCAGGTGCATTTACAGAAGGTGTAAAATGTTCTCTTCTAAATTAATAGAAAAATGGACAGTGGAAATGACCCTGTCTGATCTAATATGTTAAAAACAGATCTTAATTTTTTTTTTTTTTAACATAACAGGCAAACTCTGAAGGATAAAAAGGGCAAGGAAGATAGAAAATCTGGAGTTTGACACCAACCATGTTTATAGCCCAAGGTAAAAAAATTACTTAACACATTTAACACAGTTTGTGCTCACAAATTCTTAGGACCTTTTTGAACATCTGCCATCTTTAGAATACACAATTGTATTTTCTTATATGTCATGTGAAATTTTATACATTGTTTTTTACTTTTGGTTTTCTTTCCCATAAAACAAAGAATGGAGTCTGAAAATATTTCTGGAATACAACTGTAGAGCATTTTGTCTGAAAATATTGAGAGTTTTTCTTAGATAATATAGACTAATTTGAATTCCAGACCTACCTCCCATACTTCAGCACAACCACCTATTTGAGGACCACTGGCAACCAGTGACAGGGGTTGGTGTGACTTCTGAGAATTTTATGGCTTCATATCTCTAATTGCTGAATTAATAGAATCTATTTTTCCTCAGGTCGCTCCACAGAAGCAGCTGTGGGTCTCAGAACACCTGGAAATCTAGTTTACTGAAGCTTGTCAAGGGAGCCAAGCTATTCTCAGAGGATGTATAAATCACAGACGTTATAAAACTGAGCTGAGTGCCTGGAATTTGAAAACCGGGTATACTATTATTTACTTTATCCCAGAGTACAAGCCAGAGAGCTTCAATACTGCTTTTATTTTTATTTATTTATTTTTTTAATTAGGATTCCATGATCTGGGAACAGAAAACAGAAGAGAAAGCTGGTTGTAGGAGAAGCTTTGGAGTTCTTTATCTGAAGACAGTTAGTGATGGGGAGCTACACCAATATATATCATGGCAGTTGAACAGTAAGGAAACTCATAAGGGAACAACTTTGACTGCTACCTCAGAAATCCTTGAAAATAAAAATAGTTCAGTTAAATGGAAATTTATTTGAATTAAAAAGAATTTTCAATTAATTATGTTCTATTAAAATTAATTTTTCAGGTTCATCTGTAAATACTACTGGATTTACATTTGTTTATGTCATGCAAATGAGTAACTTTATTAGGAAAAAAATGTGTCTGGTTACAAATTTTTTAAGTAAAATAAATTAATAAATGCTATATTTTGTCAGTTTTAAAATATTTCTTCATATCATTTCAAATGCAGTGACTGAATTAGATTTTATTACCATTATCATTTTAAAGATGGAATATTTTGAAGCTGTCATTCACTTATATATATGACAAAATCTAGATGTTAAATTATTTGCTGGATGGAACACCTCTTTGCTAGTGTAGTAGGACAATAAACAAAAGAGAACAAAATAAACCAAACGAGTCTTAATGTTATAACTTTCTCATTTGCCTCTGCATTTTGAAGGCATTTAAACAGGGAGTTTTACCCATCTAAAAATAAATCTTTACAACTAGAGCAGACATCTAAAATTTGGATTGAAAGATCAGAAGAACAAATCCAAATATCAAAAGTGCTTTCTAACTTTTTGTGAGCAGGAATGATTTGGAGTCCCCAAAAGAAACTATGAGTGGATAGCACACAGTAGCTAATTGAAGGTTAAGTGTGTCATGTTTAATCTTGAAAAATACATAATTTTGCCACCTTTTTAAATGTAATGTAATCCATCAGAAGATCAAGGTGGGTGTTTAGTGTATTGAGAGCACCCGTTGAGGGGAAGGATTTAAAAGTGTGAATGAAAAATGAAATATGACTCACAGCTCAAAAAGCCAGTTGTATCCTGGGCTGCATCAAAAGAAGTGAGACCAGCAGGTCAATGGAGGTGATTCTGCCCTGGTGATGGACTCTTTTTCAGGAGTAGGAGTCTAGGAGTAGGATGAGGGCTAATGACTTTCAAATGAGAGAGGATAGATTTAGATCAGATATCAGGAAGAAAGTCAGGGTAAGAGTGGTGAGGCTCTGGAACAGGTTGTCCAGAGAAGTGGATGGCCCTGGCTGAATGGGCTTTGAACAGCCTGGTCTAGAGAAATGGCATCCCTTCCACTAGAGGGCTGGAACTCAACTATCTTTAAGGTCCCTGCCAACACAAAACATTTTATGATTCAATGATTCCTTCTCTCGATTCAGCAGGTAGCCATTAAAAAGTAGTTTCAAGCTATTTTTTAACAAACAGTATGGAGATAATTTGGATCTTCATTCATTGTGAGTGAAAGGAAAATAATAACCGACAGTATAATATCCAGAGAGAGTACTCATATATGAAATCTCTGTGATTGTGAGTTTAAATGAATGAAGTGATTGTGAGAAAGTGATGAAAGCTTTGAAATGAATAGGTCTGGGGATGAAAAAAATAAAAGGATTTGTAATACTACTTTTTTCCCTTTAATATGTTTACTGCTGAAAAAGTCACTGGAATTCTGTCCTTTGGCTCCAACTCCATGTTCTCTCCAGACGTTTGCTGTGTAGATTTGAGTAAATAGCTAGCCTTGAGAGGAACAGGAGGAAATTGATTTACTTGATAAGAAACAATGGTGTTTGCATGATTTGTCATGTGTTTGCTGAAAAAGCTGAGGGAGTGTGCAGTGAGAGAAGAGAGGGAAAGCAGCCACCCCTTTCCCTGGAAGTCCACCCTCATACCAGTTTAACTGATAATGGAGCTATAACTAAAATTAGTGTTTTGGATCCAGTTCCATGCATATCTTCATCTTATGTGACACTTTAAGAACACAAGTGCCTCAAGATTTAGCATATTAAGAACTGCATGGTCTCAGCTGGATAGAGAAAAAGGCTAAAAGGAAGAGAAAAAGTAAAAAAAGAAAAAAAAAGTAAAAGTGGAGACAAATGGTGGTTGATTGGGAGTGACTAATGTGAAAAGCTGCAAAATGTCCACTAGCTGAGAAATTTAAAGTGAAGCCTTTTGCACTGTCATAGCAAATGGAACAAGGATGAAAAGGAAGAAAGGGGAAAATGCCAGCAGCATTTGGGACTGAGAGAACTCACTGTTTTTAACAAGGACTAACAAAGAAGCAAGAATCACCTATCATATAGTTGATGACAAACTCAATTTACCCAGCAATTGGGAATGTGGATTGACAGGGGAGACAGGTCCAGAAGATTTTGGAACAAGCACTACTACACAGTAGCAAGAGTAGGTTTGGGGGTTACTTGAGAACAAGCTAATACTAAATGAAATATTCCCAAGATTTTGTGACATTTTCATGGGAGTAGCATGAGACTTGTTGCTTTTGGGTTTTGTTAATTAAAAAGATTTGAGCTAAATCACAGGATTGAACACTGTCATCTGTAGTTCTTGAGGGTTTCATGAAATGTGCCTCTGTGCTCTGATACTATTTAGCTCATCAATGTTTATGTCCATCCTGTTGAAATGTTCATATGAACAAAACAATGACCTATTTACCAGTCTTAAATTGGTAAATATGTTGCTTGGTCTGTCACGTTATTGGTAGGTATGAATTTTGCATAGTTGTAGTTTGTGGATTTTAATCAAATCTAAATTGAAAGCAAGGTATAATGCCAGTGAGACAGATTTTAATTTTCTAATGGAAAATATTTAAAAGTAGCAAGACACAAAAAATTCTCAGTCGTAAGATAAATTATTGCCCAACCAGAGAGTGTCAAGCAGTGTCAGGCAGATTTGAAAGGCTAAACCCAGCCACATAAGGTTTCCTGCCACTTTGGAAAGTAGCATGCATGAATCACCTGAAGACAAGATGATACTCTTCAACCAAAGATAAATATTTTCTTCAAATGTGCCAGAACAGGAAAATGTTGGCAGCGGGGGTTGTTTTTGTTTTTGTTTTTGGGTTTTGGGGTTTTTTTGGGTTTTGTGCTTTGTTTTTTTTGTGGTTATTTGTTGGTGTTGTGGGTTTTTTTAATAAATTCTTGCCAATTCAGTTTTTCATACAGTTGGAAAACTGCAAGATAATCACCCGAAGACTTAGGTGGCTGCAGGTTTTGTGAATGTGGCCCTCAATACTGTTCTTCCTGACAGGAAGAGAAATATTTAATCTAGTAGGAGCACAGACTTGGGTAAGATTTAAATAGAGCATAGATAAGATTGTTTCAGAGGAGTTTTGGAAGCATGTTACTGGACTTCACTGAGTAGTCTGAATAATATCAATTGCTATAAATAGGAATACCAGTTTATTCTTGAAATTTGTAAGAGGACCTTTTCATGCTAGAGATGATTTCCACATAAGGAAATGGTTTTTTCTAAAATTAGTGAAAAGAATTCACCCTAACTGCTGATACAAAAGGGCATTTTCTAACACATTTTCTGCAGTGAAAGATACATAAATGAGTTAGCTCTCTACTCTTGGGCCAATGTAGGATATTTTTTGTTTCTAATCCTGGTATTGTTGTGACTATGCAATACTAACTCTGTTTTCACAGCAAATCTCAGGTGCAGGTTTCGGCAGTATAGACTATGCCCCATGAATAGTTAAGCACAAATTATTTAATTATATTTAATTATTAATAATTATTATATTTAATCATGATTAATTATTAAGACTTATTTAAAAACTCTATCATGACATCTGAAATATTTGCTTATAGTCTAATGACTTGTCATTCCCAGCTTCTCAGGAGGATAAAATTATTTGTGTAGTCTTTTTTTTAGTATTTTAGTAGGACTAAAAATGTTATAAATAAACTTTCACTGCAGAATTTTAATGCATTTTTTTTTATTGCGTCACATGACTTACAGGAAAATTTGGGTTAATTTATACAATATATTTAGTACAATTTTAAAAGTTCCTTTAGTTTGATATTTTTCTCTCATATATAATCTCATATCTGTAATATAAATAAAATATTTACGATATAAATAATACAATATCTATCTAAAATTATATCACTTGATATCTCTAAATTATCTCCTGATATTTTTCGCTTTGATTTTTGGTAATAATTTTAATGATTACCTATCTTTATTAGGTATAGCCTATTATTAGTCATGAAGGTTCTAAACTTTTTTCTTTCATTATGTGTCACTTGTTATTTTTTTTTCTCTCTTTCTTTCTCTATTAATAATCCTGAATTAGACTTTGAAGACAAAGCATTCACTTTTGCTACTCCATTTGACTAATTTGTAAAATGATCTCCTACAAAATCTCTAGTTATGAATATCACATTTTGAATTTAAGTTTCTTTTAACTATTTAGCTATCCAGTCATCCATTTAATGATGCACAATTGCCTACATTATTGAGTTAGATTCTGAAATCTCTATTTAAAAGAGGTTTTAGATTTTTTATTTTGAATAGATTTACTTTGTATGTCATGCTGTGATAACTTAATTGAATAGGCTAAATAACTTGTACGGTAATATAGTCTGTGAAATAAAACTATCACACCAAAATATGAATTAACTGATGGGCAGTTAACTCTATCAAAATAATTTATACCTAGAAGCATAAAGGAAAAGATTAATAGAGGCAAATCAGATTATCTTTCTCTGTATATAGCATAATAGTTTGCATGCAGCTAGGAAGATAGACACTGAAAGTACACAGAGAAACATCAAAGACATTAGGAGTATTTTTTATTGCCATATAGAAGCTGCAGAAAAGAGTAATAGTCAAGTCTTCTAATACCACCTTCATCTTTCAAATAATAAATAACCCATTCTTCTCTTTTGAGAAGCACACTCAGGAGACATGAAAGCTTAAATAAAACATCTTTCCTGCTGACAGAAGTGCTTTTTTGGCATAAAAATCAACCTTAAAAAAGAACATAATGCATTTTATTTCTAATGCATTATGTAGATGCAAATATTAGAGATTGTTACTGAGTTATAAAGTAGAAGCAAGAGAAGTGTTATCAATTATAAGAAAAAAAACAAATGGACAGCTTGAACACAGATCTTTGGCTTAACACTTAAAAAGTCACAGCAAATGTAGCAAATATTGATAACAATTATAGGAAAGTTTTTCTTAAATGGTATCTAAATATCCTAAAAAAATTTCATATTAATCAATAAATATGATTTTTTTTTTCACTTAGTGTGTCTCATAGTAGCAGGATAAGTGGTCTGTTATTTCATTGAGCTTTTATTGAGTTGGACTGTCTTTTTTATATTTTTCATTGTTATTACAAAGCATAGGCAATGTGATTGACAGTATGTTTGCTCTAAAAGCTGGTTACTCATTTAAAGTCTTTTCACTGACCTAAAAATTAATGTTTTAAACAAACAAAAAAAACAAACAAAAAACCACAAAACCAAACAACAACAACAACCAACAAACCCAAATACAGTCCTTGCTCAAAATATTTGACCATCCGAAATGAAAATATAGGCAAGAGAAATTGCTGATTACTAAACCAATTTGGCTAATTGGCTTGAATTTCAGAGCAGGGTGGGATTCCAGCCAGAGATTCTTGGGACTTAATATGACCTCATGTATATGTGGTCTCACAGTATGTTTTTTCTGGCTGTGTTTTTCAGAAGTGTGTCATAAACCTGGCCTTAACAGCGACAGTTCACCTGATACATCTAAATTATATAAATGTCAGGCCACAGATGTCATTGAAATACTGTGAACATGTAAATTCAGTTTTTAAGTGTGGTTAGAATAGAACCTCTACAACATGCAGGATCTTGTCTTCATATACAGCTGATTAGGCACTGAAGTAGACAAGCCTTTTTAAAGATGATAATTTTATCATTTACAGAAACAGCCCTCTATGGATTAACTTTTTTTTTTTTTTAAGTTTTACCTTATTCCAAATAATCTTTTCACAGACAATGACTAGTATAGATACTGTTTTCAGCCAATAGTATGGATATATGTTTGTAGGAGAGGAAATATTTATCCTAAACTTTTCTGGATTGAGTCTTTTTCTGACATTTACTCTTATAGGTGGAGAATATGCCCTTTTAATTTACAAGTATAGATCTAAACTTAGATAATCAAATGCTGTTCAGTATTAAAGAGAAGTGGAAAGTATTTGAATTTCTGGAAATTAATCTGTTCCCATGACTTCATAACAAGATAAGAAATGTGCTGAGAATAATTCGAGCACATTTTAGAAGTCCCTGGAAGATGTAAAATTCAAATTATTGTAGTAATTCAAACTATAGTGACTCCCAAGGTTAAACCTCATTTTAGATGGATCTTTAAATTTTTAAGGCATCACTTATGTTAGTGGTGAGATTTCTAAGTATTTCCTGTTGTCTTAAACTCATCTCTGGAAGTCAATGCAAAATTTACTTTTATACATCATGAGAAAGTCAGGGACAATCTGGAACACTTGACAATGCCACTCTAAATGCCTGTTTAAACCTTAAGTACACCTTAAGTATTTTCTTCATGAAAGAATAAAATCCTTAATGTGGTGACTACACTGGCTTCATGATTTTCTTTCTGGAGCCAGGACCCAGAAGTATGTTTGATCAACTTTCTCGACATATACTTCAGAATTTGGACAAACACATTCCATCTGTGAGAATGGACCAGCAGTAGGCTGGCTGAGCTCGATATTAATTAATTTTAATAACCTTTTAGTAGAAATCATCACTAGGATACAAATGTTCACATATAAACTAGCCATATTAAATTTCCTAGTCTGCAGAAAAAGAATAGGGAGTTTTACAGCTAAGGCCTTTTAATCCTGAAACATTTGTCTGAGCTAAGTCATGAGTAGTTTCCCTAAATTTACTTCTCTCTGACTATCTGGCAGGAAAGTTTGAGTTGTGCATCATGTATATGTATACAATACAGCCATGTAAAGATTGAAACCTATCAGTCTCAGAAATATTTTTCGCTATACTCAAATTGAGTAATGTGTCTGAAAACTCAAAAATAATTCCTATTGCATTCTTTATTCCTAGTATAGTTTTTCAGTTGCTTAAAATTACTTTCAACATATCTATACCTGTTTAGATTGCTTAAATATATCTGTGCTAAATGACACCATGCAATGTGGACTTGCTCAGAGTGGAAAGGTTTTTTTTTTTAGGATACTTTGGACTTAGATAAGGGCAAAGGTGAAACCCAGGTGCTTGCATCATCAAAATAATTCTTTGAGTGGAGGTAAACAAAAAATGGGCTATGCTCAGCTTGTTAGTCCAGAGCCGAGAACATAGTATGATCATCACTGTGAGACATTATAACACATGAGGAATGGCTATCCCTGTGGGTGGGAACAGGCCCTGCTCCCAACTCTCACAAATTTCTGGGAGGCACAAAAGAAAATAATCATGTCTGAATCATCACAGATTTTGTCTCAGATCATACTGCCCAAGCTCCTTATCTTTGCCTATCCTTAGACTGGTAAGGCCAGCTACCTTAGCTAGGAACACAGACATATTTGGCTTTGGATACAACAGCTGTCATGGCCTAACAGGGGCTACCCGGCCTGCAGGTACACTGAAACTCAGCCCTGGGTTAACAGAGTTCTATGATACACACCAGCACAGTTTACCTTATAAAATTTCTCCACTTTTTTCAGAGTATATGCAGCATGAGAAGCTCTAAAGGAGAGGAATTCCACTTTGGGCAAAAACAAAGTCATT
Source organism: Petroica traversi (assembly GCA_025920805.1). Classification (NCBI taxonomy): domain Eukaryota; kingdom Metazoa; phylum Chordata; class Aves; order Passeriformes; family Petroicidae; genus Petroica; species Petroica traversi. The sequence goes on along the minus strand of JAHLSL010000062.1, from coordinate 69,151 downwards.
TTTATATCCCAGAGACATAAAAAAGGCATCAAACTTCCTGATTCAGCAGCCAGTACATAATGTTATTTTCTATTTTTAACCTGGGATAGCCAATAGATACAATATTTACTCTTCTTGCAGACCAATATTTGTGTTTCCAGGCTGTTTTCCTGCTTTTGTAGTTACTGGTAGTTATGGACTCTTACTTTATCAGGAATTTTTCCCTTTTATTTTACCATCTTTCACCATTGCATAGGGTAAATTGCCATTATAATTCCATCTTTTTACAATTTTCCATGTTAACCCAGGATATATCTGATTTCTAGTTACTCAGCTGTACTTCAAAGATGCCAGCTGTAATTTTCAAGGATAGTTCTGGTTCACATGCCTACTTTGCAGGCTGGTAGGCATTTTCTCTGCCTGTATTTCAGCAAATATTTTCTTCTGTTCAATGGCTATTCCATTCAGGTCACTTTTCTGCCTGCTCACATCCATTGCTTAAAAGACTTGGTCAGGTTATACCGAAACAAAGTTTTCACCTTTTTCTTACCACCTGTACAGAAGTACTGAGGACTTGCTCACAGCTGACAAATAAATCTGTAGGAGAATATAAGACTTTGTTTAATTTCTGTTCAAACTAGGAGTCTGACCTGGAAAGCCTTAAGCTCTTCTTTCTGCCAAGCAAAGTTGTAGAAGTGTGCTGGCTTGGGAAGGAATGAGAAGAATAGTCTGTGGATGTATGTCATTCTAATTTAAGTAGTTTTGAGGAAGAATCATGCTGCATAAAGACACAATGGAGTTCTGACCAAGAGCCTTTATCAGGGAGCAAATGCTTGTTTGACTCATCCCAAATTATGTTCCTTTCTTTGTGTGCTTATCTCAGCTCAAGCGGCACCCATACTCCACTCTTCTTCTGCCCATGGGTATACACAAGGAAGAAAGGAAGAATTGTAACTTCCTCTGGGCCACCGCACTCTGAGGCAAAAACTTCTCTGTTGGGTGAAGTGTTTTCAGTCCTTACTTTGAAACACATTTCAACAGCCAGAAGGATCAAAGAGTCTTAACAGGTTCTTGGCCTGTGGGCAGAGACAGGCACCTGCACAGCCTTGTCCTGAGGGGACAGTCAGAGAGGCAGGACAGAGGAGCAGCTCTGCAGGAGCACTGTGCAGCTCTGCTGTGAGATGGGACACTGAGATACCCTGGAAATTGACAATGAAGGAGCTTCCAGGCCAGCCTAGGACAAGCAAGGTGGTGTGCTTGCTGCCTTTCTTCTCTTTCTCTGCATCTCCGGCCATTGTCTTCTTTCTGCTCAACACCTACAGCTGCTCCAGAGTGAAGCAGAGATGGGGCCAGCAGAAGCTGTAACATTTGAAAGTGGAGCAGCAGGGAATGACCTCAGAGTGGCCTCCTTGGGCTCTTCCATGGCATTTCATCCTGCAGAGCTGTGTCCCCTGCACAGAGCCCCAGGAAGGGAGAATTCCAGGCTGTAGTGGAAGCCAACAACATGGCACTGCCGCAAGGGCACACACTCTCGGCTATTGTACCTCTGGTGTCCACCTGCCATGGGTGTGGGTATGGGTGGACTGGGGACCCTTTGGATGCCCCTGCCCTGGTGCTATGGCCGGTGCTTGGTAGGAAAGGCAGCTGGAGTCTGAACGGTTTACTTGGGCTTCAGGATGACTATGGCAACACTGCAGAGAAGTAGGTCACCCTTCCTTGCCAGACTGCCCTTGGTCACCTGCCTGTACTGACAGAGCAGTGGCTCAGGCCAGGATGGATGTGCAGTCTTGCACAGGGCCAGAGTCAGCCCTGCAGAGCATGATGCATGATAAATCTGGCTGCTGATGGAGTCTACTGTGCCAACACACCTGGGAGCTGCAGGGAAGTCCCATCTGAAAGTGCAGCAGCAGCTCACCTGGCCCATCCTGTCAAGGACAGGAGCAGCAGCATATGGGACATGCTGGCAGAGCTCAGGATACTGTCCAGGTGGTTGGATTGAGGCTGAGAATGTGGGTCCCATTGCTGGGTAGTACTGCTTGGCAAAAGTCTGTCTGTCCCCATTGAGAGACCTGGCACAGCACTGTCCCTGTAGGTATTGGATCTATTGCAAGGACAGCACCCTATTCTGATCTCAAAAATCATTCAGGGAGTGGTGGGTGGTGAATGGACACTGAGGAGGACTCCCCATTATGTTTGTGGCTCTTACTTACCAGAAGCCCAGATCTGTCCACAGTGCTGAGCAGATGTGAAGTGTCACCTCCCTCTAGCTGCTGGCAATGTTTTGCCTAGGGCAGCCCTTGGTATGATTCTCTCTCTTGTGGCAAGGTCATCTTCCTGGCCCATGTTCACCTTCGTGTCCTCCAGGACCCCAGGGCTTTTTCTGTCAAGCTGCTTGACCGCAGTTTTACCAAGTTGATTTTGGACATAAATATGAATGAATATTTTCCTGCCACCTGCACTTCAGTCTCACCCTCTTTCTGCAGGTCTCATTGTACCACCACTGTGATGTTCAGAAGGTCATGTTTTCTCCAGCCAAAGCAGTGGTCCAAGTGGAAAGGGTCTCTCTTGCCAGGGGACAGGGAGAAAGAGGCTGTACCTTGGCAACAGAATCCAGAGACAGAGATTCTACAGACAAGGAAGTAACAGCCTGGGATTATTTACAAAATACAACGTTTTGTCATCAGTCAGCAATATTGTCATAATAGGAGGAAAAACAAACACAAAAAAATTAAAAAATCACCTAAAGAAAGCAGAGGTAGAAGTAGTACAGATAAAAGGGGAGCAAGCTAGCAAAAATAGTTCTTCACTCACTAAAAACTAGTCAGAAACATGTTCTTCAGGTGAACCATCAATGTCACCTGGACAAAAAGACATTAGTTAGGTCCTTTCATTTGTGTATCTCTTACCAAATGTAGTTGTTTTGAGACAGAATGTCATGTGTATTAGGAAACTCATATCCTAATTCTTCTTTTTAAGAGGTGTAGCAATTTTACAGATGACAATACTTTTTTCCTCCGACTCCACCTTCTGCAAAAGCAGAATCACTGACACGTAACTTGTCTATCCTAAGACAAGTGTATGTACACTACATTTAAAAAGGAATAGACAGATACAGGCAAAAGATGATAAAAGTCAAAAACTCCTTTTAGTAAGCAAAAGACCCAACAGTCAAAAAAGAATTCTAATTTCCCAACACATGCTCCAGGAGCTGTCATATGCAAAAATGCTGCACCTGAGCTGAGGAGTGGCACCTTCACAGTTGTGGGCAGCTCTTGTGCAGGCCTAACAGAGCTATTTCACCAAGGTGTTACCAGCCATCTCCTGCCAGTCCCATCCTCAACACGGCTGCTTTCTGCTTCACCAATGAAGCAGAAAGCAGAAATTACCTGAGTGTTTCGGAGTCGCTTGAAAGTTCTCACTGGGCCAGGAAGAGACAGAAAAGATGACTTGGGGCTCACAGAGCTCTTTGTCTTCCCCTTGCCCATTTACAGGCTACCAACCATCAATCTCCTTGGAAAAGAGCTGGGCCATATGTGAGTGTTCCTCCTGTCTCCACAAGGCCACCAGAAGCTACCTCAGCTCAGCATCAGGTGTATGACTTCTCACTTACCACTTTTTCCCCCTTTTTTTTTCATGTGCTGTGGACCTTTCTTTCCTCTTGGAAATTAGAGGCAGGAGCAATGGCCACAGGACAGACTTTGACAGTAAAACATCAATGAACATAAATCCTCCATGACAACACCAATATATTTCATTCCCTAATATACTTTCAAGGACTTGATCCTGAATTTGTTAGCACTCTCCATAATTTAGTTCATATATCCAGTAACTAATGTTCTGTACACAGGCAAAAATTGGATTTTTTTCCCCTCCAATATTATTGAAAAGATATTCTGGGGCAAAAAATATGAATGCATATTGATTTTTTCAGAGGTCACAAAAAAATCTATTAGGTTGCTCTCAGTATTCTTTTTTTCCAAAATAATCTTCCACTTTCCTTACAGCAAGGCTGCTCCTTTTGTTGCTACACTGTGTCTGCACTACAACGCTTATTATAATTACAAGATCTTGAAAAATAAATGACAGCTGTATCAGGAGATCAGCAAAATGCTCTTCTAACAGCTTCTGTGTCATTTTCATTGATGTACCAAATTTCAATAGAAAAATCTCACGTATCATCCTGGTTAGAGAAGCAAGAATCTGATGACAGTTTATTTACAGAACAAGAGTGTGAGTGACACTAACTTCCTTTTGACCTTGGAATATCAATATCAAAATACAGACTTTTCTTTTTGGAAGTCTTGACAGAATATTATTCACATCCTAATATTGATCCTGTAGATCTAGGCCTATTTATTTAAAGAAAGACTTCATTTTTAAATAAACATGAGCCTAATAACTTATTTGTCATTCTCTTTTCCTCTCTTCAGGTTCTCTGGAGAAAAGAAAAAAAACACCACAAAAACAACAGGTTTTTATTCAGTGTGTGTTTTAATTTAGATTGAAAGAGGATACTACATCAAACCCATGAAAACTGGTAGTTCACTGGTTATTTTCTTTAATGGCAAAATGAAGGAATTTTTGTTATGAGAAGTGTTCGGTCCTGACTTAAATACTCAGTAAATATTTCTTCTAAGTTAGGAGCAGTCATCAGGATTGTTCTCAGAGACTTATTTTAGTATTTCAAAGGCAAAGAGATTGGCAGTAGCCTGTCCTTGCCTAGTAATATTATTCATGCAGACTGAGGAACTGAGAAAACTTAAAAAAACTCTCTTTCAGCTCATACTCGTTGTTTTCTTATTTTGGAAGTCATGATATGCAGTGGAATGAAGATAGGATTTGCTCTGGGATTGAGATGAGACAGTCAAAGCTTAGAGTTTGGAAGTTTCTTGCATCTATCAGTAAAGGCTTGCCCATAGAGAACTTTGAACCTTAGTGACCTGCAAATGGAAACTCAACTAAAGGATAGTAGACATGAACAGCTCTCCCTAACCTGATATGTTGAACAGTGTCTTCTACCATTTGGTCACTTCAGAGGGAATGGGTTTCTGTCAAAGATTGGTATAAATCTGAAGATGCCACTACAGATATAACAAATGATTGATGATAAGATTCACAGACTGGATTTACCAACTGCAAACTTTATGGGGAATTGACCTTTAATATTGTTGAATATTGAATTTGTTGAAACAAAACAAAAACAAACAAACAAACACACAAACAAAATAAAAAAGCAAAAACCATAACCACAAACCCAAAAAAGGAAGAAATGAAAGAAACAAAAACAAAACCTAAATAAATAAAGGCAAGCAAGAAAGAGAAGAAGAGATGGAGATCAAGCTTAATTTATGAAAGACTCAAACGAGAAATACTGGTGGCAACAATGACAGATTTGTGAGATTACAGAAAAAGTGGTATGATCCGAGTTTCTACAAAAACATCTCCCTTTGGGCATTACATTTATATGCATGAGCACTATTTTATTTTCAGAAGCAGACAGGTGTCTAATAGAATATTTTAATAATTTGTAAGAATATGAATCCTGCAACTGATTGAAAATATAACCTTTTACAGAACTAGCATTGTAGCACGCCAGTAAAATCAATAGAAAATGTGAATTTTAAAAATACAGGAGTGACTATAAAAGTACTTGAACAAGATCCCAATGCTAAGCAAACTAGGGAAAATAAATCTGGTGCAAATACACACATGAAGAAAACTGTTACCAGTTCAACTATCCTCTCCACATGTTTTACTTTTCATACATATACCTTTCAAAAATGCATAACATACAATTGTGGACTACTAATTGCCCATTTGCAGTCATTTCTATAGGTCTTTAATGCTAATATCTCACAAAAACCTATATATGAGAAAAGCTGCACTAGTGCTCCTACATTTTTTATCCAAAAAATTAATACCTTTAATATGACTCATCAAAATGGCAGACATCTCCTAGTTTTCTACATTAGTTTTTACTGTTGTAAGGAAACCGAATATATCTGATAAATGATTGAGGAACAGCAGAAATTTGCACAAATGGGATGGTCACAAGATTAGGTACCATAGCACCAAAAACTTCCCATTTTCTTTTTTGTCCAGACTAAACAGTCTCAGCTCCCCCAGTCACTACATAAGACTTCTCTAGACCCTTGACCAGCTTCTTTGTCCTGTGAACAAGTGTGCATGCTTGACAAGTTAAAAACAAGCATGTGTTTTACATACAAGCTTTCTGCCAGATCAGTGCCTCATTTTGCATAACTACTCCTTGTGAAATAAAAGGCCTGTGATTTTCTAAAAATATTTTTAAAAAATATTTATTAGCTTTAAAACCCTGAAAATCAAAACAAAACGAACAAAAAAAACCAACAACAAACAAAACAAAAGACTATTTTATTATAGCAAACTCTTTTATAAAATCTGATACTACATTTGGAAGTAGACACAGAGAAATTATACAACAAAATGGCTGTGATTCCAGTACAGGTTTCTGTTTTTTTCATTTATTTCCTTCAGTGCAAACTCTTAGGTCACATGGTTTGATAAAGTTAGGATTCAGTTTGTTTCTGTATAAAAATAAATTTCACTCCACAGTTGTTTGTAATTCACCAAAAAATAATTTTAAACTATTTATTCTTGACATACTTACATAGAAATTGGCACAATATATGTCATTCATTAACAAAGGTTATGATAGACAGAGACTTTTCTGGTTGACAATGTGTTAGAAATCGCCCCAAAATACAAGTGGCTGGAATGAGAAGGGTAAGCCTTATTCCCTTTTTATATCCATATGTCCCTCATTCTTCTTGGTTTTTTCTGTGCATCAGAGCAGCCTGTTAATAAGTGGTTTTCTTTTCTCTCACACAAAGCAAGGTTGTAGGTTAAGCATTGGACTTGCCACAAAAATGCCTGTTTGATGTCCCTTGAAGTCAAATGCCTTCTTCTCACATCATAACCAAGCACAAAATAGAAAAATGAAAAACCAAAATTCTCTGTGTTTCTTCTTTGTAAGGAAACTTACTCATTTATGTTTCCAAGATATCTCTTGTCACTTTAAAGTGTTTGGCTACTGCAAAACTAAGTGCTCCATCAGTTACCACATAGTTGTGAATCTGTATTGCCTGGGAAAAATTATCATGTTCACAGAATCCTAGAATCAGAGTTTGAGTTGGAAGAGACTTATAAAAATCATCAAGTCCCAACCCTCCCTCTGTGGGCAGGGACACCTTCCAAAACCAAGTCATTCATAGGCCTACCAAATCTGGGCTTGAACACTTCCAGGGATGAGGCATCCACAGCTTCTCTGGGCAACCTGTTCTTGTCACTCACACCCTCGCAGCATAGAATTTTTTTCTAATATCTAATCTAAACCTACTGTCTTTCAGTTTAAAGCCATTCCCCCACACTCTATCACTACATGCCCTTGTAAAATATCACCCTCCAGTCTGAAACTATTCTCAACAATCAGGGAAGAAAGGCATATTCTTCTTTTAACATTTCCCTAACAAGTAACTAATACATGGGATGTAGTGTTTCTACTATTGCTCTTGATATAACATTTGCTCCAAAATACATTTTCAAGTTCAAAGACCATCATACTGATGCCGTTTGGTTTTTTGCCTTTTTTTTTCTTTTATATGTTCCCTGTACTCTTTGCACATTTATTAGCCTATTGTATTAGTAGTTAGTTTTCCCTGTACTTTTCCATGGCCTTTCCTTGGCAGAAAGACAAAACAAATTCCAGAACTCCAAACCCCATGCTATCTTGGTTATTCCTGGGAACCAAGGTTGAGATACTCTTTGAGATACATTTTCATAAACAGAGTACAGTCAGTGCTGAGGAGGGGACTCCAGAGAAGGGGTTTGACCTGGGGGGGGGAACTGCATCCCCACTTGTCCCCCTAATTGGTACTTTTATTCAATTATGCTAATTTCCTAAAACCTATAAAAATGTACTCACCCCTGGTGGGGGTGAGCTTTTGTGGACATCTTTCCTGAAGGCCTTCAAAATAAAGATCCCCTTTTATATTACCTCCTTGCTAAAATGATCTTGAGTCTCTTTTCCAGGCTGGGGGAAAAGGCAACAATATGATCGCAGTGAATTGGTAGGATTATACAACTACCAAGTATCAACCTTACTGCACTGTTCTCTCATACAGAAAGCTTTGTATATGCATGTTTATACAAATACATACACACACACACACATACAAACAGATATAAGCATACTATGCATATTAATTAGAAATATTTAGTATGATTGGGGGAAAAAAGAATGAAAACCTCATGGATTAGGGCAGCTTCAATTATCAGTTCACAAAATGTGAAAAGTGCAGCTTTATCACCTAGTTAAGCGGTGTCTTAAAGATCCCAAGGTTTAGATTGTATTTGGCATTTTAGCAATCAGAAATTGATCCCTTTTCAGCATGTTTTGGACGGGAAGACTCAAGTTGCTGCAAGTAATAGGGATGTATCGGTAGAGCTACTTGGGAAAGTCTGTATAGTCTCTTTCTTCCCTGCACCTGGTCCAGCTAAGGCTATTGCTGCCTATTGATTCCTTTCATAAGTAGTACATTTCATCAAAATCATCCCCATGCATGAAATTGGTACAACACATGAGGAACATTCATTGTACAGTCTATTATTGTCCCAGCTCAGTGAACCATCAAGAATGAAGTGAATCATTGAAGCAAAACAAGTTGAACTACAAAGTCCTGAAATTAGTAAAAAAATGAAAGTGTGTTTAGGCTGAGAGATTTTTATTTAATTTTTCTAAAAATCCTTACTTTTGTGATGCCTATAATACGAAATAATTTTTCCTCATTTTCCTCACTTTTGCCTTATCTTCATATTTCAGCTTCTGCAGTGTTGCATATTTAGGACTTTCTCCAAATCCCATTACAGAGTGTCTGCTCTGTTTTGATTCAGGCAAAGATTCTCTTGATTATCAAGAAGAGGTGGAATGGGCCAGGGCTCAGCTGTGTTCAGTTTAGGAAGTTGGCTACCATGGCAGTGTGGGAGCTGGAGGCTCCAGGAGGAAGAGGGGTCTCTCCATGAGGTTTGCCAGGGGAAGGCTGTCCCACTAAGGAGTAAGGGCAGCTTCAGTTCTGGAATCTGTGCACCTTCATGGGGATGGAAACAGACTGAAACCAGGCTGGGACATGGACCTGCTGCTTGGGGATCAGGCCGGTGGCTGTGACATGGCAGGGGTGGGAATTGAGGTGGACACTGTGCACAGAAGCTTCAGCTTGAAAGCATCTCTTAGAGCTGGAGAGGGCCCCTAGCAGAGACTTTTGGGAAAGTTCCACTGCACTCTTTGGAGATGACCAGCAACACTCTCTCTAGCTTAGTGCTGAACCCAAACAGCTGTACCCTGGGGAGGAGGGGATTCAGGGACATGACAGTGACCCACATTTCTAGCAAAATTAAGCCATCATTTTTTTTGCAAGTAGGCTGACCACAGAGCAGCTGAAATCAGAAATTCCACATGATGAAATGACTTTAAAATTATTGCAGCCTCTAATGCTGCATTAAAGAAGAAAACCATCCAAACCAGTAAAAGCTTAAATAATATATGAACTCCACAGCATCAAATATGTAAATATATAAAACTCTGTTTAGCACTCACCATGAGGTAATTTAGTACAGCTTACCATAAAGCTGATAAACAAGATCAAAAATAATTTACAAATTACTTGAGTGTGAACTGTAAGCCATTTTTATGGCTGGAAAGGTGAAACAAACTGCCTAAGGTATTAGATGTAGCTGACAGATCAGAAAAAGATCCCATGTGAAATGAGATAAACAAATAATCTCCAGCATAGTTAAAGAAGTATTTAGAGGAGACGGTAGGTGTGCTTGCTATACTTTGAACAAGGATGAGAAAGGCAGAAGGACTTTTCTAAGCAGACACCCACTTTCAGTGCTCAAAACAATATGTGGATGCCAGGAATTTCTTATACTTTGTAAACAGGAAAAAGGTACTTATATTACTAGCAAAAAGGTCTGAGGCAGAGTTTAAGTCCCAAAGGCTGTAAGTGTGAAAGAGTAGTACAGAAACAGTGAGTGTCACAAAGAAAAGCGTGTTGGAAAAAAGGTGTATTTTGTCTAAGATGGGACAGAAAGTATCATATATGCAATCTGGGGATGCCACAGATGAACTCAAAAAAACTGAAGATGAACACAGGGCAAAAAGGCCATGAAGAACATTGTAAAAAAACCCTTCCATCAGGAAAGAAAAATGGAAAAATCATCCTCGGTGTGGCAATCGGAATCAAAAGCAATCAGGAAATGCAAGCACTTGCCAATCAGTAAAGTGCAGTTGAACAATGGAAAAGAACTTCTGGCAGGTAAATGCTTCAGCCTCATCTGCAAGGACTTATGAACCTCACATCAAGCTCTTCCACCCTTCCTCATTCTCCACTACAAATAAAGCATGACTCTTTGTAGGTCAGAATGACAGAATGGGAATCTGAATGATTTGTGACGCTGAAACAAAGAGCACTTTGTCACTGGTGGACAAAGAGTCCTAGTCACTGGTGGAAATACTGCTCGAGTAATCATGGTTTGTTACAAGAAAAATCAGGTGAGATGACATTGATCAGATTTAAATGTAAGCTTTTCAAAGATAGATGCCTATTGTTAGTGACTTTCTAGAGGTGTCTTCACAGATGATATAGAAAAGCAGGCAGCTCCAGAGGATGATTCTTTCACCTACTTTAGACAACAACGTTAGAGAGGATTTATCACTCTCTGATAATGCCAATTACTCTCCATTGACTCTAGAAGGAAACTGTGTGATGTCTGTAGACTAAAATTAATGACTTTTAGATGCTCTAAACTTAGTGAGATGAATCCTTCATTAGCTTAACAAATTAAAACAATAGGAATTTTTTCCTGTTCCTCTGCACATAAAGTGAGATAAGACTTCTCTTTTTCTACAGGTCATTTCAAAGCTTTCTTCTAACTTTTCTTTGGGAAGGGGGGTGGGTGGAGAAAGGATGAGAATTCCATTTCTCCCATGAATTTAAGATAGTTTACATGTGACAGCAACATTGTTACTAACAATATTACTCATTCAGGAATCATCTTTTGTTCAGTTTGCATAATTTAATGGTGGTACAGGAAGATTGGCTAAGGCATATATTTCTCTCTTTGATTGCAAGTTATCTGTAGTAATGTTTCTAATTAGATTATCAATTTAGGGCAAATCTGAAGATGGGTTTCTCTTTTTTTTAAATACAGTTAAATAAACAAATAAAGCTAGAATTCAATTCTGTGCTTGATGATGGATTGACCCTGACTCGTAGATACAGTGTTAATAAAGAACCTTATCAAGATCATATCTGTACAGCAGGGAGATCTAGATGGAGCAATGCAAACCAGAGCCCTGGGAGAGCTAATATTTAACTAATCAGTGATCCAATACTAGAACTTATTCCCAGAAGCTTCTTTTAATTACAAGTATAGACCTGAAGTTCCTACTGGTTTTATGAAATGAAGCATCTGTTTGAGGAGAGACCTAAATAAGTGCTTTTAGTGACAGAAAACTTCTATTCCAAACTTTAAAAGCAGGAAAGTGACTGGATATAAGCCTTCAAAAATTCTGTCTCTCATAGTAATGCTTGGTTTATTTGATGATTGATCATGTTTTCTGCACATATCTTAGGCTTATTTGGTTTATTAGCCTTTCGCACATTCAGTGAAAGACTAATAAAAAAGTAAATATGCTCTGGTAGTAATGTGGTGTAACTTTATTTGCATCTCACATTTTTGATCACATTGAGATGTATTTTATCTGAATAACTCCTAACATTTCAAATGGGACAAACTGTTTTAAAGTACCCTAATTTTCATCCACAGATGTCAAAATACTTTTCAAGAGGTAAAATTGTTGTCAGTTTGGCTAAACTTTGCACACTGAGAGTTTATGTGGCTTGTCCAGAGTCAGTAATGCCATCAACAACGTCAATAGCCTCTCAGTAAAAGTAAATCCATTAGGAGAAACATATTGGAGTCCAGATGATCTATTCAGTGAGTGCCTCCTCTACCTTAGAAATGCCAGGAGTGGACTGCTATGTATGTGTCTAAGAAGGCATCTGTGAATGTGAGTGAATGCTGTGTAGTACAGTAATAAATATTATGCATGAATAGTGTTAATTGCCATCTTGGGAGTAATTTCAGATAGACATACACTGAAGCCTTGTTGTGGATCTGAATCTTCTTTTGTGGGTTTTATTAAAATCTTTATTGTGTGCTGCATACTGGGTTTGGTTGTTTGGGGTTTTTTTTGTAGCTTAATGTGCTTGTTTCTGCTAAAGCTTCTTACAAAACAAAGAATCAAACCAGAAATGCCTAGGGAGAGGAACAACAGCCAGAAGGTGAGACAAAGACAGAACATGAGAAGTAATCTCAGTTGGCAGGTCCAGCCAGCCACAACAGAGAGATAGTGTGGGAATTTGTTGAGAGAGATTTTAAGGACACCGCTGTCCACACACAACCCAGGGTACACATTATGCAGTTCATAGCACAGTCTCCTGCATTACTGCTACTGTCAAATGCCTCTGCATGGCAGAAATAGTTTGCCCTCATATCATTTGTTGTCCCGTCTAAATGGTAGCCAGCCATTTTTGTACATTTAAAATTGGCTGAAAGGACTGTACTTTTAAACATTTTCAAAATGGTAAATAAATCTAACAATCTAGATGGAGACATAAGTTACTGCCATTTGGCCGACATGAACTTCCAAGAATGAGAGGGTAGATGTTCTCACAGAAATATTTTCATTTGTCTTACAAAAAGCAAAGCAAAATGAGGAAGGAGTAACAGATCGTTGATTTACAGAAATGAATGTTGTGCATGTGCTATTGTTCAGAATTCCAGAAAGCTGCTTCTGCACCAAACTGGACTTGGATCTACTTCAATTTGCAAAAGTGTATGTGCTTATTCTGTACCCTTTGGCCCACCACCTAAAGGCAGTTTGGGGGCCTAAATTCATTGAAAGAAATGGGAGCTAGGTGCACAAATACCTTTGAGAACCTAGCTTTGTCTAATTATATACTATAAAAACTCTGAAGTTATAACCATTCCAGAGAACTGAACAATACCAGGCAGCATTCCCAGGTACTGAGTTTATACTGTTAAATTTTTGAGGTAGTTGCCAGCATGATTTTATCTTGTGCCAAAGGATTCTTGGCTGTGGCTCATTGGTTTGCATGTAAGTGGAATCATTCCCAGTGTGTAGTTTGGATACGTGCACCTTGTTCTGTTGTGTAGCAGTTCATTAGTGGGGACATAGGATCTTTCAGGCCAATTGTCCACAGTGCCAGAAAGTAGTCCTGTACATGTTTCATAGACACCGACTGAATGGCTCTGGGAGAGGTCAAAAAGAAGAGCTGAAGGCTTAGGGCTGCCTTTGAAATGGAGTAATTTCCTAAGGATTAGAAAATTCACAGCATCACTCAACAGGAAATCAAGAAAGACAGGAAATCAAAAAAGACTGGGAAAAATCATGTGAGCCCCATGTTAAATCCTTTGTGGCAAAATACAAATCCACTCAAATTCAATATTAGCTTACAGATACTTGGGTGATAGCAATGAAAGAGTATGAGCCTTTCAGGAGGGCATTAAAACATGATTATATATTTTGGCAGTGTAAAGATTTGGGGGAATAACACGCAGCACTATGAATGGTAAAATCTTACCAGACAAAAATAAGTTGCACTGCTGAATCTGGTCTCTTATTGACTATTCTGTGTATAACTATCATGATATGCTATAGAAAAAATATCTAATAATAATTTATTTTGTCCCTAACAGGAAAAACTCCAAACAAATTTAAAATACAAGCCATGTTGATTTGAATTTTTGCTCCTGGTATTTCAATCCTAGCACAAATTCTATTAAAACCTATTCTTTACTCTTGAAGTACTCTGAAGAATATACACCCTCTGTGTTTTTTCTAGGACTTTTTTTTTGCATGTTCTATTGTATTGCTTTGATTATTTGCTGTATGCTGAACAGAAAATTAATTTCAGGTGTATGCAATTGCTTTTACTGAGGTTGTTTAACTGGTTCATCTTTATCTTTTTTTATAAAATTGCACATAGAATAAATGTAGAGTATGTTTATTGCCAGATTTACTTATCTTATTTTGTTTGTTTGGTTGGGGTGTTTTTCCCATGATAATATTTTTTGAGTGTTCTAAAGAAATAGTGCATAAAATCTTGTGTTGTATAGATTAGAATATTTCCCATTTTACATCCTTTGTGAAGGAAGAAATTTTTAAACCAATGAATCTGGAAATATTGACTTCTACTGCAACATTCCTCTATTTTTTTTTTATTTTTTTTCTCAGAATTCAAGAAATTAAAGGCATGATACCACTGAAATTAATACCAGATATTTCATTTATGTTATGTCCTTATATAAGGACGATCTTTTTTCTGTAATAACCCATCAATAAGCATAATTTCACAATAAAACATTTTACCTGGACATTGTGCTTTAAAAATAGGTTTTAAAGCTCTTGGGAAAAAAAAAAAAAAACACAACAAAGAAAGAAAGAAAGTGAAAAACAAGCCTTTCTGCTTTTTTATTCAAGAAAGGAGTCTCAAGACTCAGATTTCTGCCAGAGAAATTCTAGGGTCCTCTAAATTCTCTTTTAAGAAAATACTTTTACCTGCTATGATATCAAAAGTTCCAAGTATTATTCCAATTTTTCAAAATGTCTGTGTGTTTCATTATTAAATTCTTAAGAATGTGTTGCCTTGCAAGATTGTTTTAATATGTGTTTTTAACTGAAAAACAGTCTTTTTAAATTCAAATAGATTTCCTTATTTCTACAGTAATATTCTTTCCATGATTAGAGTGACTTTTTCCCAAGTCCAGTGCAATTCTGGAAAGCTTATTAAATCTCTTTGAGAAAGGTGTTTAAACGTGAGAGGTATCATGGTTTTCCTTTTCCTTTAGTATGCTTTTCCTTTCAAAGTATTCACATAGCATATATTTTTCTTCAATAGGATTGCTTTTATTATGATTTAAAAGGAAAGGTCTCTCCAGAGCCATTCATAATGTTTTAAGGCCATTTTCACAGGGAACATGAAAAACACTACAACAGGTCAAAGATTTCTATGATACAGCCCTTCTTCCTTGCTCAGGTGAAGACTATTTGCATGGTAAATATACAGCTAAAATGAGGTTGCACTGTAAACTGAATTCATGACACTTCTGTATCCTGTTCTGCACCCTGTGATTTCTGTCCTTATTTGGCTCCAGTCACTTTATCTTTTATATGTATATAAAACGTACTTATGAGGAAGGAATTTTTTCCTATGTGGTGACTGGCTTTAAAAACTGTTTTCTCCATTTGCTATTGTAGGAATTTATTAGTTGCTCCATCACTTATGTGGTGTTGTCTGCATGACATTTTTTCCATGGTTTTCTATCTTTTGTCAAGTGTATGAAACAATCAAGGATACCAATATTAAAAAAAATGAGACAGAAATATACTTTTATGTCCAATTGTTATTCTCCAGATCCCAGGAAAAGTAATTTAACTTTCTGTGTTTAATGTGGCGATGACCCAGGAGCTTGGTGAGCCTGGCAGCCTTGGCAGGCATTCTTGACAGCTTGTCAAGCCTGAGGCTACTGCATGTTGTCTTTCCTCTCAATAATTAATAATTAATTAGAATCCATGGTTTTTTAATGATGGACTGATTTAAATGTACTGGTTTTCGGGGGTTGTATTTTTTTTAAATGTTCATTTTTTGAAAGCAAGAGAGGCAAGTAAGAGGAATGATGTACATGCCTTCAAACAAGTCAAACAAAATCACTGGAGGAATAAAGGCCTACCATACACATACATTTGTCTGTGTATATAAGGATGCATTTGCAAACAATGCATCGAGTCCCTACTGGCCAAACACAAGTGACTAAAGACCTTTTTGCAAGCCCAGAAAATCAAACACTGCCTGAAGCACCTAATTTATGGATTTACCATGCACACAAAGCACAAATCCCAAAGCTGTATTTTTTTTTGTCTTAATCAGTTGATTTATTCTGTGGAAATGTAGGAAAATTATGGCCCTAATTTTCAGACACTACAAGAACCCACAGAACAGACAAGGGAGAAGAAAAGGATGCCATTGGTAATTGATGTGAATTCAGTTTTCTCCTGTTATACTTCATTTCCATGTATATTATATATTGCATAATATACCTTACATAGCATGTATTACATATTACACACTATGTAATGTATACTGTATATGGTATACTGTATATTATATATTATCTCCATTTCTACGCTATAAAATTACACACACACACACACACCCCCCCCCCCCCCCCCCCCCCCCCCTTTTACCTTTTGTTCTCTTGCACAGGCCCAAGTTTGGTGAAGACTCCTGATGTTGCTGAACTGGAGGAAAAAGTCAACAACTACCCTTTGAAGTGCAACCTCCAGCCTTAAAGTGAACATCTGTGTTTCTCACCCAGTGCTTAAGGAACACCTTCCAGAACAAAAAATTAGTCCAAATATCCCCAACAGGGTTGAAATCCCTTCCTTTGTAGATATTAGATGCATTGTTACCAAAACCTGTCTCCCTGTACTCAGGACACAGAATCTGATCCTACATAAGGGTACCTGCATAAGACACAATCCAGCTTGGTTTCCAAGCACAGTTCATCCACAGAGAAATAGAGGTTCTGTTGGGGTGTTGTTGTTCTCTTATATGTAGGTGATAAAACACCGACAGAGAAGAAGTGATTTCACACTATGCATGACAGCTCTGTACCCAGCTGCAGTCCTTGTTATACTAAGCCTCCCTGGGTGAAATTCTATTTAGTCTAGTAAATGCAATTGTGTTTCTACTAATCTTAGGGGGGAAAAAAATCATCAGTATTCATCCAAATAATTTTTAACTTTTAGACACCAGTAATTTTGTTGTAACTATTTAACATTTGTGAAAGTTCTGTTTAAGTGATGTTAATAAAAAACACCGTACATACATCATCTTCCAGACCTTCAGACTTGACATTAGTGTCAGCAGAATCCACCTGGGTGGATAATAAAGGATGATGCAACAACAAACAGAGGCATTTCCACATACTTACAGAAGTTGTGTAAGTTGGAGAGGCATCCTACAAGAATGAAAATATATCAGTACAAAAGTATTATCTGTATTTTCTGATTAACTGAATCCAGTTGCTGAATCTGATTTCCATTTGGAGACAAATACTCAGCTGATGGATTGAGATTTCAGAAGCAAATTAATTGCTGGTAGAACCAGTCTATATTTTTTTGCCATTTCATGTGGAAATAAAGCTCAGGATCTATCTGAGCTTCAGTGTTGCTCATCTCGTAAGAATTTAAAGTGTCAGTTTCCAATACCTTGCTACAGTCACCATTTGGTGAAATGATGGTACAACAGCAAGGATCAGAGATACCATTTTCTGAAAAAAAGATGGGAATAGGTCTTGACAGTTTGACGGCCTTATTTCTGTCCAAAGGCAGTAGCAACTGTGCCAATGTTGTCCTGGACAGTTGCTTTTATTGAGCTGTTCACAAAACTTACAGCTATGTGGATCAGACACTGACTCTAGATGATCTATTTGACTTCTACACTATTCTTACTGCTAGAAGAGATTTCTGTTTATGAGCGTGCAACCTAAATCTGCCTTTCATGTAATTCCTGATGTCACAGTGATGTAAGAAAAATAGATTAAAACATCTCAGAGAAAATTCTTTCCTACTCCTTTAGCCAACATTTTCTAGGATTTCTTGAAAAATGGTGGGATATTATTTTTAAAATCTTATTGCCTGTATTTGTGCCTGAGTTGGAAGCTGTAATATCTGGATTATGTTACTTCTGACATGATGATAAATTCTATGTATTATACGGTATGCATATATCCATTTAAATGCAAAATAATAGTAATAGTAATTAATAGTAATAGTAATAATAATGGTAATAATAATTGTAATAATAATGGTAATAATAATAATAGTAATAGTAATAATAAATAATATACACAGTTTTTATAGCCCAACAGGTAAGTAGTATCTGGCAGATTCATTAATTGAATAGTAATCCAGGAGGAAATGTATTCCAGTGGAGGCAGTGGAACATTCCCTTTCCAATTGATCATATTTAGTTAAGAGGATTGGCAGTAGTTTGTAATTCACTCAGGTGCTGCTTTGGGCAGGGTCTGTATTACTTAAACTAATAACTCTTTTTCATCTTCGGTGTTGATAAAGGCCCCTGAAACTCATCTTCCTTAATTGTATTATAATAGAAAGAGTGCCCTAGGGACAATAACAAGGAACGAACCCCAAAAGACTGAATTCATTTGCTACAATTGGAATGTGTTAGGCTGTGTGATAAAAGCTCATCTGTAGACCCACTGAGAGAGACAATAGCAGGTGGAGACTTAAAAGATACCCTTCCAGGTTACTCCCAGGTCCATCAGAGGAGCCATCAGCCTATCAGAAGTACCACATTTCTACATAGGATCACAGGCCTTCAACTGCAGATGTTGGAAATTCAAATTAAAGACGCAGAGGAATAGAGAGTATGTCAGGGCTACCTCAGGAGAGCCTAAACTCGGTGTCCAGAGATGAAATCCATCAAGATGTGTGAAGAGAGCACCTTTTTGACTGCAAGTTACTGCTGAGAAGTATGGGACACATTCTGGGATACAGGTAGAGAGCATTTTGAGATGACACAGGACTTCTTATGGGATATTTAGAGGAGAAAACAAAGGCAGACAAAGTATGGATATAGTTAATCTGAGGAGCAATGAGCATTGGAAAATAGAGGGATGACGGAACAGAAATCTTTGTTATAAGCAAATTAGTTTGCAGGTCAGTAAATGTGTCTGCAAGGGATCAGTGCAGTCTGCCCTATTTCCTTGTTAAACTCAATTTCCCAATAATTTCCTGAGTGAAGGGCTCTCTATTTGATGCGCATGTGTGGATGAGTTCTGAGTGCCAGGAGCTGGAGTAGGACCTCAGGTCATTCGATCCCGTGAATGCAGTAACTGGAGCAAGTATGGATGAGTGTTAGGGTAGTGGGTTGGATCTGGCCAGCAGCTGAACTTTTACCCTATCATCCCTCACTCTCCCGTAAGATGGGGAGGAAATTAAATAAAAATGTAAAGACTTGTGGACTGAGAAAACAAAAATTTAACAATGATTGCAAAAGATATATGTGCAAACAAAACTAGAGGATTTAATTCACTGCTTCCCAACAAGAGGCATGTGTCCAGCCAGTTCCTGGAAAGCAGAATTCCTAATGGTTACTTGGGAAGTGACATGCATTTTCTTCTTTCTTTGAGCTCTTTATTGATGCACATGGTGTCATATGTACAGAGTATCTGTCTAGTCAGTTTGGGCCAGCAGTATCAATACTGTCCCTATTTAACATTTAAAATTTTTGGTGTCTCTTCAACAGTAGAAATCTATTTCTGTCTATAAACATAGGTCTGGTCGTTCAGAATTAATACAAGGTAAAGTGGGAATAGACTTCTCATAGGGCACCCTGGTCCTAAATGTCCTCAGACTAATAATTTGTAGAAAAGCAAGGATGGAGAATGTCTGCTTCTTCATTTGGCTTTTTGGTCTCTCCTCTTCTAAATATATGACTCCTGCCTTCAGTAGAAAGGGGAAGGAAAGAAGAGAGCTCAGCTCTACCATCTGAAACCTGAGGGGTTCCAATTCTCTTATCTTTGCTGAAACAAAACTTCACCCTTAGGAAGTTTCCCCCTAAATTTGCCCTAAACCCGGACAAATAACGTCTGTAATTAATGTACAATATAGATAAACCTAAAACCTCATTAAAAGGTGGAAGTGTCTGCCTTTAAAACAAAACAAAACAAAAGCCAAAACAAAACAGACATGAGGCTTTGCTGACAAGAGTGATCCAGCCCCTGGCAGATCAGTAAGTGTGTCAGTAGCAACAAACTAGCAGGTGCAATATTAATAAAAGGCAGAAGGGGACCCAGAGCTCTGTGTGTCATGCCATCAATTCTCTGGATTGTGCTGGATATTGATCATAAATAAATAATTGTTCCATTCTGTTGCTGATTAAAATGTTAGTAAAAATACAAAGTTACAGGATCAGAATCTAAAACCATACCAGAGCTATGAAAAATCTATAAAAGGGGTCAAAACATTTTCCTCCTGCTTAGTCCTTCTTAGATTAATACAACCTTCTTGTCGCATGAGTTTTCAAAAGGATATCCTGTCTGAAAGATGGTATTTTAAGTTTCCATCTGCAAGTGACAAATAATTTTTCTTAAGCATTTGTATTATATTGTATATACATTTGTTTTCACTTTCTGTGGTATAAGAGCAAACATGTACAGCAAAGTTTACATAAATCATATATAAGCTTACTTATATAAAAATTTAAAGGAGGCAAAAATCACTTTCTCAGTATTGAGTCTCTGGATTAGATTTAGTGTGCACTTTATTTCTTTTTACAGCTAACAAAAAATTAAAAAGATAAAGAAGATTTTTTCAGTTGTACTGAAATACTTTTTCTTTCTCTGTCTCAAGGCTTGGAATATCTTCTCTACAATGTCAGTTCCTACAGCCTTTATTTCAATGAGCAAAATGGCAGATTGATCCTCTTAAAATCTGTTCAGAAGCTTTACATGAAACTGTAGAACATTATACTGAAACCAGCTGGCTGTAATGTGAGGTGATAATATCCAGCTGAGAGGTGGCAATAAATAGCTGGTAGGCAGTGACATCTTAAAATAACAGCCCTTTCTGAAATAACACCAGAATAGTGGCTCACATTGCTGTCTTTCAGCATGATTTATTAGCTTTCATTTAGAGAAGCACCTTCATAGTTAAAGAAGTTTTGGATGAAAACTAACTTGTACCTGCTCACTTGGCACGTCTCACTTTCAAAGTTGTTTTTTACAACATAAAAATTAGCTATTGCATCAACTATATTTGAAATTTTAGAGTACTAGTTCATTAATACTGAGAATATTTCTAATTTGTTATGGAAAAAATATTCCTAATGAGCAATTAAATGTCTGAACTTAAAGAAAAGAAGCAAAGAAAGAAATTTGTAAATAAATTAATACAAAATCACTTTTATTGTGAAATTCACTCCATATTTAACATACATCTGAAATGCATTCATCTTGACACAGTATGTGGAACCCAGATCTTTTCCCAGTCAAAAATAGAAGGCATTTTTGTGTTGTTTTGACTGAGGCAAAGGAAAACAAACAAAACCCCTCTAAATCTTCCTCAAATAGAGTAAAATGTTGATATTTTTCTGAAAAAAACCCCAACATTTTGAAGCTATTTGGTGACTTTTTGGTTTTCTCTTTTCTGAAACTTTTCAAGAAAATGATATATAGTCAAAACCCTTAAAAATTAAAGGATGGTGTTGAATGCAATTCTATAATTTCTTTCCTTTAATAAAAATTGTCTTCTCCGTATGCAGTACTGTTAGAAAAAGGAAAAGAGATGTTGCCTTCTCAATCTCACTTTTCTATTCATCTCTGTATCTGTGTTAACATTGCAGCCACTTCTCACCTCTCTAAGGCTGAGCATCTGATTTCAGTACTCCTCAGCTGCTTCAAACCAAAAGGCCAAAGCTGTGGCTGGAGTTGGAGGTGATGAACTGTTACTATGGTCTAAGCCACAAGTTGCCTTGTCACACGAGGCAGTAGAGTGTATTTCTGGTGCATGGTTACCCGTTTGCTCCTTTGCCAGATGGGATAGCTGGGATGTGAGATCCACCTAGCAGCAATCAATGAATTGCAAAACAGCCACTGCAGCTTGCTGGGTGAGATATAAAAGGAGCTTGCTTGTGAGCACAGGAAAGAAAGGGAGCAGTTGCAAGCTGCCTTCAAGGAAATTGGGGAAAAATAATTACCTGGGGAAAGAGGAAGCAAAAAATCACAGAATAAATGGGTACAACAAAGAAGGAACATTTTAGATTTGCTTATTTATTTATGTACATGTGGGGTTTTTTTTAGCATCTCTGAAAGGTCTCAGTAGGACATGGGAAGAGATAGGAGAAGCTTGGATTCAGCTGAAATATTAAGTGGAATTTAGAGAAAACACTAAGAGAAACATATTGTAAGATATTATTGATTGTTCCTATGTTACTTTATGGCTTTATTAGATTTTGAATTTATACATTTTAAAGTAGAAGAGATGACAATTTTTTTTGTCTTTCAGGAAAAGAGAAATACTTCTCCAGGAAGTGTTGACATCTCAGGTTATATATCTTGACTATCCTAGAAAAAAAGGAAAAAATAGAGAGAGAAAAAAATTAATAACACATCTTTAGCAGAAATCTTTAAAATCAAAGTAGGCTTGAGGCAATCACAATGACTGACAAATTTACTTGAAAGCCACCAAATTTGCATTCATTTACACCATTTCTCCCCTACTACATCTATCTTAAACTTAAAACGCATAACATTTGTTATGAGTACATTCTTCTTATCCCAAAATCTATTTTTGATAATAAGAGGTTTCTCAGCTTCATAATACTTTAATAAAAAAATTAATTAATTGGGCTTTTGTGATATATTTTATCCTTAATTCAAAACTTTATTTCTTGAACAACACTGAATTTCTCCAGAAGATATTTATTCTATGTCCTGAAGATACTTTATTGTATAGAATAATTTCAATATGAATTTGCTAAAAACCTCACCATTGTGTTGGGTTTTTTTTGTGCTTGAGGCAGTGACATGAATTATTTTATTATGAATTAAAAGGCATTACCGATAGTGAAATCAAATGGGTAAAATTGTGGGTATTTTTCATATGAAAAGTTCTATACTATGTCTCTGTGATTGCTATTCTCACAGTTCTTTGAGCAGATCTATAAAGTAGGGGGCAGAAATTCTGCTGTGACAAAATATATATTCTACAAAAATTGTGATTAATTGTATATCATGGTTGATCAGATGCCTTAATTAACATAACCAACCCCCCCCAAATAAAGAGAAAACTTTCACATCAGCATAGAGGACATAACTCAAAATTCCTCTTTCTAATTTTTCTGAATCATACTGAGATTATTCAGCATTAAATACAATGTAAAAAAATTCCAAACTGTAAAGAAGCATATTATCTTTGTTATAAGGAATATAAGAAAACTAGATCATGTGAATAGGAAAAAGGAAGCATTTTATGAAAATTTTTTTCAAACTATCTCAGAAATCAGTCTACATTAAGTCATGCTCAGATCCAGCCCTTTCCCTATAAACATGGTTTCTGCAGGGAATAAATTAAAAAAAAAGGAAATTTAGAGCATTGTTATACTCATGTGACTGCATGAATGATATTCACTTCAAGCATGAAGATTTTCAGGCTTAGAATTTGCCTAATTGTCAATGTAGTTAGTGGAGATTTAATTTGTATAAGAAATTAGTTCTGAAGACTTGTTTGTGTCCTCTCAACATAGGCATGTAGTGCTATTTCAGATGACCTGTGACATCCTCTCCAGTGTCCAGCTGATGCACTGGGACTTAAGCCTTCTGTATATTTTATGTCAACTCTGACAGCTATTATGACAGATCAAGTCTATGACAGCCTAGGACAGTCAAATACCACTAGACAATTAATTTTATCTGTAGGTACCTGTAGTCTTAATCCAAATATCACTCTAAGACTTTAGGATCCAAGAGAAATCCTAAAAATTTGGACTATATTGACAGATAACATGCCAGCATGCCTCTTATGTATATATCTCTTATAGACAAGCCAGCTCTCTGAGTTGAGGAGAGGAAGAGAGCATACATTCTTTTATGTATGTTACTTAAAAATATAGATGAACACTTTTTTAAAATGCTGCTTAAAAAAGAAGGTCACATATTATTTTTTCACTAATGTACCATTCTGAAAATATTTGTAGCAGATTTACAAATTTCACACAGATGTACAAAGCTGTGACCCTACATATACCTATGTGCTTTATTTTTTCTCCTGTGCTTCCTCACCTCATGCTCACATTCACAACAGAATAGTCTATTAATAAAACCAAAGACTAGCAGAAGTCTAGCAACTAAATTCCTATTTCTCAGTGTTTCTGCAATCAATATGTTTAACTTATTTTCTAGTACCTATTGGGAAAGCAATCCAATCCAATACTCTTTTTTTTCCTCAGCTGAAAAAAAAAATTCAACATATGTTGCATAAATCCCTTTGGAAAACAGGATTCTAGCTGATCTCTAGAAAAGAAAAGATGCCCCAATAATTAAATTGCTAAATTGTCCACCATTAGGTGTGCTCAGCTAATGACACCAATGAGGATGTCATTGTAAGTGCTGGTGGATGGCAAATACTGCAAGACATTTGCCTTCAAGTAAGTCCTGGGAGGCAAATCATACTTGGGCAGATGAAAAATACAGGGAAAAAAATGTGAAAATGTTTCTAAAGGGCAAGGCAAACTCACACTCTGCTGTTAGAAAAGCTTTTTATGCCACGTTTGCAACCAGCTATCAAATTACTAGCAGCTGGGGAAATCTTTGAAATAGCATAAAAGGGACATGAGAGTTCCATCTAAAGAAAACAAAATTCAAACATAAAATAAGGTTTATGAGGAAGTGTTTAAACACTGAGGAAAATCTAACAGGTGTTCAAGGGTGAAGTAATAAAAGCTCTGCAGTATTACAAACCCTGACAGAAGTCAACAACATTTACAAAGGTAATAGATATGAGCCATCTCTATAAAAAAGAGTCTGTGAAACAAAGCACATGGAAAAAATGATAACAGGAACAGAGCCAAATATATACGGGATTCTATATTAATTAAAGAAATGTAAAGAATTTGGTAGCCAAGATCAAAGCCATGACATTAAATAAGAGTATTGTGATACTAGGGACACTAGCAATTGCAGAATATGATGCAGAAGATAATCAGAGAAGCACTGTACCTCAAATGTTAGGAGACAATTTACATTAGGAACGGCAGAAGTGGTATGTGTGGAAGAGTGGCACTGTAAGTTAAAGGAAAGATTAGATTGAAATATGGAAATACACAGAGTAAAATAAACACTGATAGGGAACATTTATTTCTAGCAAAATCTTGTGCCCAAATAGATTAATATAGCAGTGAGGATGTACTATCAACATCTTGGAACACTTAGATATGAAATACTGGGGGAAAATATTTTTTCAGGTGTAAGTTATGACTGTTTTATCTATTAAATTTCCCTAATGAAGTCAAAAAGCATATGCCTTTTTGTTATCAGATTACTCTCTCTACATAGATTTCCAAAGCTTTCTGGAAAGATTCTCTAAAAAGTCACTATGATGTTTCATAGTAACAGAAGGAAGTTGCACAGATGGATTAATAACTGTGTTTAAAAAAAAAGGCAACAAAAGACTCGTCATGCCAACTAGTCTGCTGGATTCAAGGAGAATAAACAATGAAATTTCAGAGACATTTCCTCAAAGACTTCTGCTGGTCAATGTATTCAGCCAATGAATAGTTAAGTGATTAAGCTTACTGATAATGTGCGATTACCGAGAGAGTTGTAGAAGGATCTTGCACTGCTAGGTGTTTGCTAATCATAATGGCAGACTAAATTTTTTGCTGAGGTGAGAAAAATACACATTAAAAATGCCAGAAATTTCATGTCTACAATTATTTGCAGTCACTGCATATCACTTTATTTAAAAAAACAAACAAACAAACAACCCAAACATATCCCCCTGAAGCTGAGCAATGATTAAAAAATACAATTAGAATCATTAGGAAAAGAACAAAACAGAAATAATAATTACCTCATTGCATAAATCTAAGTGAATTCACATTTTGTCTACCAATTATAATAAAGACTTTCCTGCCACAAGGAAAGGATACAGAAGAACAAAAATAGTTCAGGGACAAAACAAAAGATGTTCATAATTACAGAACAGCTTACATGTGAGGGATTGAATAAACAAGGATCCTCCAATAATAAAAATAGAAGACAGATGGGATTATTATATATATCTGTTAAAAAAATGAAATCCCTAGAGACTAAAGAATGTTGGTCTAAAAGTAAGACTAAAAAAAAAGTTTTGAACTTTTTAATATTAGATATTAATTTGGGCCACACAATAAGGAAAAAAAAAGTTTTTATTTGTTATCTGTGTAAGAAAGGGATTTTATATTCACTTTTCATGCCTTCAGCACAACAGTAGACTCTTTCACTGTCTAGAGTTTTGGCAGTCCAGATCAGCTCCAGTATGGTGCCGCTGTAACCTTAGGTCAGACTTCTGGGAAAAGAGCTGTGTGAGAAGCATTAATTGCATTCTCCAGTCCTTCATTTCAGTATTGGATTTAAGATCACAGCCTTACCCTTGCCTGATCTATATTGCAGGCGTACCTATGTTTGGCTACATGTCTTGCTAACACTGACTTACTAACTAGGCTGGCTGCCTCAGTTATCACCCTGCTTTAACCAAGTTTCGGCTTGTCCATCAGTTTGGCTTGTTGAAACTGGTTATTGTCGACTCTTCTGAGCAGCCGGATCAGGATCACTGGGATAAACCCCTTCATGGGGCCACTGCCTCTGCTTGCCTTGCTGTCCTCCTCAGCTCTTTGCCCACACACAGAAAAATTATATCATGGGAGACCTTGGAGGGTAGAAAAAGACCTATGCCCCATTCCTCTGCTTATGACAGGAGATTAATGTTTATACTGCATTGTAATAAACATAAGATGTTTTCTGTAGATAGCTGGGCCCAAACTATTTCCATGGCCAAGGTTTACAAACCCTTGCCTAATTGGTAAACACTCCTTATTTCTGTTTTCTTATTACATATAACTCAATTCTAATGGATCTTACCTGAAATCTTTAAATTGTACATTATTGTACATTTAAGAGAAAAGCTCTGTCCTTCAGCAAGTAGAGGTTTACATATGAAAAGCTTTTTTTCTGAAATTATTGCAATGCAAAAATTATTTTTAAATGTTTCATTTTTTATTATTCATTTAAAAAAAAAAACAAACCAAGCCAACATTGCTTGACTGAATTGTTTTGACAAGATGTAGAGTTTTATAAGAAAGATAAGTAGCATTGACCATTAAAGTATAATTAAATAAATACATAAATTTGAGATAAAGAAATAAACATTATGATCATACTGAACAATCACACAGTCCTGCAGTCACCATTAAAAATATTTCCCAATATATGACTGTTAATGACAGCAATTGTTAAAAAGCAAGCTTACCCCTCTTCTAAATTTAAATTTTTGAAAAACACAAATGGCAACAAATTCTATATTATTATTCTGTAACTAACAGTAGTCTTTGTATTTAAAAAGTGCCTGTTCATTAGTTTTTAAACAAATATCTACCCCAGAACAGTGGGCTAACAGTAGTATAATAGCAATATCTTTGTGGAAATCATGGCTTAGTGATCCTTTGCAAAAGATAAGTTTCTCATATAAGGTGTTTCCATGGGACAGAGTTGTTGAGCCGCTTTAAAAAATTCTAACTACATGTTTTAACTTAAAATGACTGTTTCACATTACTGTTGATAGACTAACACAGAGGTTAATATTGAGAACTGCCTGTATACATGGCCTTCATTAACACCATGTAATTATACTGAGATTTCTTGAGCTTGACTTGTCAGATAAGATCTTATCTAGATGAATGGTTTTTCTTGCTTTGAATGCTTGAATGAATCTGAGAGTCATTTGGCACTTGGCAGCCTACATTATGACATGTTATCAGCCAAGTAGTGCAAAGAAAAAATTAATTATTTCAAAGAAGAAATACATGATAGAAATATTTTAACATATAACAATAGCTGTGTTGGCTCTAAGGAGAGAAAAAATATTACAAAGTGGAGACAAGTCCAGTGAAGAAGAACATCTTTCTTCAGAAACTTGCAACAAGGTTACCTATCAGTGAACACAGCTGTCAACTCTCAATCCCCAGCTGAAACATTATTTGGAGAAAGAAAGTTAAAGCAATTCATGAAATGTTTCATTGTCCTCATCCCCATAAATTAATGCAGCCACTTTTGCTGTTATTGTCATTGTCTTCAGGGTGTTTCTTCACATACTTTCTTTCAAGGGTAGTCAGAAGACAAATTGCACATTGAGATAAAATGCTGGAATGCCTTTTTTTTTCTTATTTCATTTTGATTTCACTTTCATTTGTGGCTATGTCATTCATTTGGTTACCAGATTTTGGGAAGTCTTAGCCCAGCACAGAAATGCAGCTGTTATTTTGTATGAAGACTGGAAAACTTGCAAAAGTTTGGCCGGTGTTTATCGAAGAATTATATTTAATTTTAGTTCAGCAACAGTGGGATGAGTGGATGCCCTAAAGTGTAAAGACATAGAGATTTGAAGGATTCATGTGGTGATTTGCTGTATGGACCTTTGAAAAATATTGCCTTGTCTACTCTTTATACTCCCCTGAATATAAAACACATAAAGCATAGTATTTGGTAGATTTTTTTGTTTCTGTAACTGGACTTATCTCAGGCAATCATGGACTCACAGAATAGATGGGGTTGGAAGGGACCTCTGGAGACCAAATAGTCCAGTCCCTCTACCCAAACAGGTTCACCCAAAGCAAGCTGCACAGCATTGCAATCAGGTGGGTTTTGTACATTTCCAGGGAAGATTACTTCTTATACATGCAGTCACGTCTCTCAACATCTTTTATACCAATGTAACTTATGATTTTTCTCTGCTTGAAATTAATGCAGATTCAAATACAATTTTAATTAAAACTACAATAATTCCTCTAAATAATGCTATTGGACCACTCTGATCACCTCTAAAACTAGAACAATGATGTATAACTTTTTTGTCTGTGAGTACAGATGATTTGGTGTCTGAATCTAAATTTCAAAGAACATGCATTCTATAGTGAACAGTTAGATTTCTTCCATGCTTGTGGTCAACTTCTAACTACTGGGATCCTGTGTGTGGTCATGATCCCTAATTTTGGAATCTGTGAGCTAGACAAAATAAGAAAGAAATCTTCTTAGAAAAAAAAAAAAACAAAAAACAAACCATACAAAACCATGCAAAACCCCACAAAACCATACCAAAAACTAAAAAAAAACCTCAAACCATAAAAAACCCCTAACAACAAAACCATGAACAACTATACGTATGTCCTCAAGGATTCGATGGGGAGCAATTCTATGCAGTCAGAGACTGTTTCTTTGGATACCAAGATCACAGTAAGCTAAAATAAATATTTCTGTCATTTGATATTGGTGCTTGTTGTAAAACTTTAGAAACAAAGGAGCAAATTGTAAAGTATGAGCAATCCCAATTTTCCCATTTATTATATGCACAAAGAATGTAATGAAGTATCTTTCTCCATATCCTCTCTCAGTCTTCATTGAATGTTATCTTTTTAGGACAGGGTCTAAGATATCCTGTCTTAGCAAGGAGACTAGCTCAAAAAGAGAAAAAAAACATTTTTTGATAATTCTAAGTCCTATAACAATGTAAATTATGCAAATATTTTATGACATTTAAACCTCAAATAATCAACAGATAGATTTTCAGTGCTAGCATGCTGTAATAAGTGTCCAATAAAGACTTGCTCATAAAGAACTCTTATCTCTAAACTTATAACTGCAGTAAAAATAATCAAAAATGCAATTTGATAATCTGTCATCATACAGTTATTTCAAAATTGAAAATAACATAAATGCTTCCTACCATTATTATTTAGCCCCTAGGTTAATTGCTTATGAATGATAGACTAAGCTTCTAGACCTTGTCCTCCTGAGAGGATACTAATGCCCTTTTGTCCTTTAATTTAATGCAGTGTTTATTTTGTTTTAAAAGAAATAAATACTACAACAAAAAATGATCTATTAATTTGTGTGACACTCAAATTCTGTTAATCCTCACAACTCAGATTAATTACTGAAGAAGAACACTGAAGATGTTCATTGGATCTTTTCTCTCCTTTTCCATATCCACAAAAAGCAGTGTCTGTCCATTAAAATTGTTTTCCTCTCTCTCTTTTAATTTCTTCAGACTTTTCAACATAGATCAAATTATCAGGCTCAAGTATTTTCCTTATTTTTCAGGCATTTTGCAAAGTGACTACAAATTGTTATTGAAAAATTTTTCTGTCTTTATAAAGTGAGCTTACACTTCAGGGACTGACCAAGATTATACACCAAACTATTGAAGGGAGTGACAGATACTTTGAGACCTAAAGTGCATTTTGTAGCAATGAGGTGTGAGACTCCTAAAAGAAGTCATGGACCAATACCAAAGCCATTCTAAGTCATTACCATTTTCGTATGCACCTGATTAATACCGTTTTCATACTCATCAGTGCTGCTTTCAAGTCCTTCCTGTCTCTTGTTTTCACTGATTGCTGTGTTAGCAGGCTGGTGACAGCAGTGAATGATTGCAGTCAGCATTGGCAACCAGCAAAGATTTTTGCAGAGGGATAATATCCAATGTGGGGATAAAATGCTTTAAATAGGACCCTGCACCAGCAAACATATTCTTTCCTACATTATAATCCACTTGGGGCATTTAATCAGATTATTTCTATATTATATCTAGATTAGCTACATCTGGATAACTAGGCTTTTGAAGATTTGGACAAGTTCCAGGCGTAAAATGCAAATTTCCCTAATTTCTCAGTATGATAAAAAGTCTATTCAGTTTGGGATCTACTCTCTAAACACACTTTTGGATGCATGGTTAAGACAGTTTTATGATTCAGTAACACTGAAACAGGCAAATTAATAGGACCTTTAGAGATTTGTTAATCAAACTTTTGAATTGTGGATAGTTAATAGTCCTTAGCAATACTTGACATTTAAAGTATGTAACACTTTAAAAACATTGAATAACTACAGTTTCAGCTTCTTCAGGAAAATCACTTTAGCACTAATGTGCAGGCAAGGAAACTGAGGCAAGGCAGCTTCCAAGTTTTGGAATATCCTACTGATTGGAAAGAGATAATATCACTATCCACACAGCATTGATCTGGGCACTTGAAAAAAAAATAAAGAAACTTTGGGCGAGGGGATACTATTCTACCATTTTTTCACAGTACACAAAGTAATGCTGTAATAGAAGTTATTGAAACTTTTATATGTTAATTTCAGTAATGAATTGCTCAAAAATAATGTTTGCCACCACAAGGAGGTACAGGCTCAAAGGGAAATCCCATTCATCTGCTTTTGGTGGGAAGGTAAAGAGGGATTTTGGAGCATGCATTGTAAAACTAGAAAGTCAAAATCAAACAGGTAAAAATAAGAACTGTAAAAATTTTATATAAATGGTAAAGAACTTCTAGCTCTGGTAGTCTATGTCATTGCTAGGGTGAGCTTTATTAGTTCTTTTGTTATTTGTGGTTTTTTTTAGGAGTCTTTTGAAAAGAGAAAGTAATATGTACACACTGTTGGCTAAAGCAAGCATTTAGATAACTATTACAGTAAAGATCTTTGTGCATATTAATAACTTCGCTGGTATTGACTAGATCATTTATATAAGTAATGGTAATCTAAATATGTGAATTTTCAGGACTACTATGGGTTTAAGCCATCCTGAAGTTTATAAGAAAAATATTCTTTTGTATACATCAGTTTTTAACTTTTTATTTTAAAAAAGTATTTTCTTAGTCTTCCATTATCTTGATTTATATGCAAATTATTTTACTGGAAAGAAATTTCTAATAATTAATTTTAAAATTACAACAAACAGGATTTTAATATAAATAATTTTTACAATTAATTTTTCTGAAAAACTCTCTCTGATCAGGCTGATAATAAAACTGAAGTATTGTAAAGTCAGCTAAAGAAATATTATTAATATTATAAAAATGTACTTCACTTATAATGCAGAATAAAAGATGACATTTGCTTTATATTGAACTGTGTCTATTTTAACAACTACTGTATAGAACTTCAGATTTTATTTTGTAATTTCTAATACATTCTGAAATTTTTGTACATTTATTAGTTACTTCTTGAAAAGCCTGATGCATTCAAATGATAGACAATGTTATACTTTCTGAGATCACAAAAAATCCCCCTATTTAGGGGGTCCTTTAGGATAATTCAAACTACACTTTCCTGAAGACCAGTTTCACAAGAGGTTTTCCATAACTAAGCAGGATTTAATCTCTTAAGACAAAATAAAATTATTCATAAACTTATGTAGATAAAATCAGTGAATTGTCCTGTTAAGAAAGACAGAGATTTATGTTTTTTCTGGTAGAAATTACCTAAAAACCCCAGTTGTCTTCACTCTTACATAATGTTGAAAATTTTGCTTTGATTATTCTTATGTTCTTTGGCTTATTTGGATTAACTAGTCATAGTAAATTATTTACAGAGTAAAACTCAGTTTGCTTGTTCATTCATTTATTCAGTATTTTCTTTTTTCCCCTTATTTTGGAAATATTTGACAAATTAACTTTTATTACATTGCTTCAAAGCTTATTTAAAAACAAAACTGAAAGGTCAATTTAATAGAATCATAACATCATAAAGGTTGGAAAGACCTCCAAGAACATTAGTTCCAACCTTTGACCAAACATCACCATGTCATCTAAAACACAGCACAAAGTACTGCGTCCAGTCATTCCTTGAACACTTCCAGGAATGGTGACTCCACCACCTCCATGGGCAGCCCATTTCAATACCCCAAATTTCAGTGGAGAAATTATTCTGATGTCCATCCTGAGACTGCCCCGGTGCTCGAGGCTGTTCCCTCTTGTCCTGTTGCTGATTGCCCTTGAGAAGAATGCCCACCTGGCTACAACTTCTTTTTTGGTAGCAAAAAAGAAAGTGAGAAGATGTTCTCCGAACCTCCTCTTCTCCAGGCTGAACAACCCTAGCTCCCTCAGCTACCCTTCACAGGACTTTTTAGACTTTTCTCTGGACACACTCCAGCCCTCAATGTCTGTCTTTTAGTGAAAGACCCAAAACTGAACACAGGACCTAAGGTGTGGCCTCACCAGTGCTGAGTACGAGAGGGACAATCACTTCCCTAGTGCTGCTGGACACACTGTTCTTGGTAAGGGACAAGAGGCCACCTGTGTACACACTGGCTTATGTTCAGTCAGCTGTTGTCCAGCACTCCCAGGTCCTTTTCTGCTGGGCTGTTTTCTAGCCACTCTCCCCCCAGTCTGTAGCACTGCATGGCATTGTTGTGGCAAGTGTAGAACCTGGCGTTTGGACTTGTTGGACCTCATACCATTTGCCTTTGCCCATTAATCCAGGCCACCCAAATCCCCCTGCAGAACTGTCCTACCTCCTACCTACCCAATACTCCTATCCAATGTGTTGTCATCTGTGGACTCATGGAGGACACACTTGATCCCTTCATCCAGCTCATTAATAAAGAAGTTAAACAGGACAGGTGCCATCATTGAGCCATGGAGTACATCACTTGTGACCAGCCACTGAGTGGATATGGCATAGTACACCACCATTTCCTGGTCCTGGACAGTTTTTAGCCCAACAAAGCACACACCTGTCCAAACTCTGGGCTCATCCGGGAGAATTCTATAAGAGATAGTAGCAAAGCCATTTCTAAAGTCCAGGTACACTACATCCAGAGTCTTTCCCTCATCCACTAGGTGGGTTACCTTGTCATGAAAGGAGATACAAAACCTATGCTTACTGCGCCTGATCCCCTAGCTCTTCTGTACATGCCCTGTGATTGCACTCAAGAATATCTGCTCCATGACCTTCCCCAGCACCAAGATCAGGCTGACAAGCCTGTAGCTCCCCAGATCCTCCTTCTGACCATTCATACAGGTGTCACACTGATCAGCCTGCAGCCATCTGGGACCACTCCGGTTAATCACAGATGATAATCAGACTTTCCGCTAAAGACTGAGGCAAAGAAGGCATTAAGTATCTCAGTATTTTCCTCATCCTCAGTGATGACATTCCCCCCCCAGATTGATTTCTAGCTGGGCTTTTGCCTTTCTAATTTCTTTTTGACATGACCTAACAACATCCTTGTACCCTCCCTGAGGACTTGTTTTTGTTGATGTTCCTTCTTCTTCAACAAGAATTGAAAACTCTATCATTTCATGCTCACTGTGCCCAAGTCAGCTCCTGGCCACCACATCTCCCACTGGCTCTTCTCTCCCTGCAGACATCTCTCCTAGTAGGCTCACTTACCAGAAGTTGCCTTCCACACACTCAAGGACCCTCCTAGACTAGTGGTGTAATTTAGGAATTCTGTTACTTAATTTAGTACTCCTACTAAAATAAAAACCATGAGCTGCTCCCCTCCCTGTACCCCCTCTGGTGAGAGAGAAAAAAGGCAGAGATCCCAAGCTGAGATGAGAACAATTTACTACAAACTGTCATGAGATAAGAAAATGGGAAGTAACAGCAAAAATACACAAAAGTGTTCAAAAAGAGGGTGATTTACTTGCATAAAATATTTATTGACAACTCAGTGTTGTGCAACTTCTAAGACAAAGAACAGAATGGCTCAGGACACTTGTGCACCACTTTCTTGTATCCAACTGTAAGTCATGTCCCCCTTCCTTCTTGGAAGTGAGAATTCCTTACTTCTGCACCCAGCAGTGCAGTGGATGGTATAAAATATCAACATAGACATGGCCATGCTGCTCCAGGCTCTGGTCCCTCATGGCTACTGCAAAAGTTTAACTCTGTCTT
Organism: Petroica traversi; assembly: GCA_025920805.1. Classification (NCBI taxonomy): domain Eukaryota; kingdom Metazoa; phylum Chordata; class Aves; order Passeriformes; family Petroicidae; genus Petroica; species Petroica traversi. The sequence goes on along the minus strand of JAHLSL010000062.1, from coordinate 34,528 downwards.
GGCCGAAACCAGGCAAACTGGCTTTTCTCCACTGTCTTGAGTTTCCAGCAGACACATGGCAAGTTAAGGAGCGAGTGATCATGAAACATCAGCCAACCGCTTACAGAATACTTCATCCACTTTCTGTGAAAGTACTGTAGTTGGCCTGTTTTCTTTGGATATGCCTTAATTTTTATCTCATAATTAAATATTCATGACTCACAGTGTGTGATATCAGTATGATACCGATTCTGATTTTGGAGATGAAATTGAGAAATGTTAGAACAAGAGGAGAGAACAAAGGAGTTTGCAAAACAACTCTGTGAATAAACAGAGAAAAAGAAAAGTTTTACAACATTGTTCTTGACATTCAAAGAATATCTTTAGATACATTAAAAAATGCTTGACATGCTCCTTGATTATTGTTTGTTTTTTCAGCATTCACAGCCTGCAGTTATCTGTATTATGGCAACTTAATTCAGGTTTGTAAGTAAATATTAAAGACATACATTGATGTCTAGAAGAATGTGTAATCTTGAGTTATCTCAGCAAAATAAGTGAAGGATAAATAATTAGCTCAGTTGGTTAGATCAGGGTGCTAATAATGCCAAGGTCATGGGTTTGATCTTTCCATGGGCCATTCACTTAAGAGCTGGAGTTGATGTTCTTTGTGGGTCTCTCCCAACTCAGAATATTCTATGATTCTGTGAATTAATGCAATTCAGAATTAAATTTTGATGCTTGAGAAGTAACATGTCTCTGATACTGACCAGAAATTGCCTCTTAACATAGACGTTCTTTTGCTTGATAATGAAATGTGACAGACACATTTCCAGTACTGAAAAAGATCATCTGGATTTTTGAAAAATTATGTCTGAATAAAAAAAATAACTCCTAACTATATAACTTATATTAAATAATTAATGAAGCAAAATGAAAATAACATTCTGTGCCATGATCCAAAATGAATTGGGGTCCTTTTATTTTTATTTTGTGCTCGGCCATCTTTTACTCAATATTTCTCATTAGTTTCCTTCTTCTTTGTGTGAAGGGGAAGAGAACAGAAAAACATTTAGGGAAACAGTATATTTTTTTCTGGTCATTTAAAGGGGTAGGATAATTATTGCAAAATTTTACTGATTTTGAACTCTGAAAAAAAAAAAAAGAAGAACATGAAGAAACAGAAAGCATACTTTATCCTGCATTTTTAGAGAAAGTCCAGGGTAAAATAAATTACTTGCAGTGCATCTATTTGGGGTGAAGAAAACAATATAAACATACTGACAGAGGAAAACTCAGAAGATATATTTTGACTGTATAGTACAAACTCCTGAACTGAGTTCAAGGCTGCAATACTTGTTTTTATTTCTATCCTTCCTCTTACATACTCAATTTTCATAGTTTTGCTATTTTACACAGAGTTTTATGTTAGGACCATTTCCTTATGGATGAAAACGAACTGAAAGAAAAACATACAAATGCATCAAAAAATGTGCTTTTCTGGGTTCAAGCTTACTTCTCCTTTTCCTTCCACTCTGTATTTTTTTCAGTCCTCCTTTGTTCACCGTGTGTAAGAGCAAATTTTACAATCTAATTCTTCTAGGTGACATAGTATGCTACTTATGTAAATTTTAAAAAGTGCCTAATACTTGCTTTATTGTTCTATTAGTGAAAAACAGATTTCCAGATCTAGGAATGAATCAGTAAAAAACAGTTTCCTCATTCAACTAGTCCTTTTATTATTTTCTGTGGTGAATTTCAGGTAATAGTTTTCTATCATATAACACTTGTAAAAATATTTTTTGCCATTTAATACAACGATGTTTTATCTGATTGACTTACAGGTGATTGGCTGTTGTGCTGTACTTAAGAACAGATCTCCACGTATCTCCTTAATGCTCTGGAGATATAATCTGTAACTCCACATCTGCTCATAATTCAAAACTGGAATTAAAACCTAAATCAAGAAACTTCTGATTTTATTCCATGAATCATTGAGTAAAACGGGGTCCTGGTTTCAGCTACGGTCTTCTCAGTAGCTATTACAGGGCTGTATTGTGGATTCAGAATGAGAATGGTGTTGATAACTGATGTTTTGGCTTTTTGTTGTCATGTTTAACCTAAGTCAAGGACTTTTTGCGAGAAGGGATACAAAAGACACTGGGAAGGAGCACAGCTGGGACAGGTGACCTGAACTGACTAAAGGGATTTTCACACCTAAGAATGTACTGCCCAGCATGGAAACTGGGGGGGTTACCCAGAAGGGAAACTGATCTGAGTTCAGGATGGGGGATTTGACATCAGTCAGTGGTGGTGAGCAAGTTTGTTGTACATCACTCCCTTTTCCTTTTTTAATATCATCATTATTATAATTAATTATCATTACTGTATTTTGCTTTATTTTCAATTATTAATCTGTTCTCATCTCAGCCTACAAGTTTTACTTAGATTTTTCTCCCTGTTCCACCAGTGGGGAGAGGAGTTTGCACAAGCGGCTGAGTGGTGCTTAATTTCCAGCTGGGCTTAAACCTCAACACACGGTTTAGCTATCACTATATCTAACTCTAAAATGTCACTCACTTGAAAATGTCTCTGCTTCTTATAAGGGCTTTATGAATGTGCCTAGCTCCTACAAGGCTGAATGACTGGCATAGGGATAGCCAGTATGATCTTTCATATTTATCAAGTTCTTCAAAACAGGATAGAGGTATTGGACAATTAGTATGGTTACAAATTCAAATATTACCATTCAAAACAAGAACTCAAGCTAAAAATTTATTTATTACTGAATTATTACTGAGTACCTATGCAGTATGCAGGATGATGATGATGATGATAATAATAATAACAACAACAACAACAACAACAATATTGAAATTTAAGCACTTATTTTAAATGTCCTGAAATCCCACATGCCACATTCTGACATGAGGAAGTCACAAGAACCAAATTCTCAATTAGAAAAGGCTTAAAAATAGATTGGAAGTTGACATTAACGTTGAAAATGTCATGAGTTATCATCCATTCCCCTGCTCTTCTTCTTGAAAAACAAAAATTAAATCAAGCAATCCCCCATTCCTCCAACATCACAAAAATAAAAGCCACCCCAAAGCCCAAAATATACTGCTACTAGTCTCTTTTATCTTCTTCTAGCAATATAAAAATATCCTAAGTTTCATTAACCAACAAACAGTATAAAAATTAAAAAGACATTTTCATATTAACTTTTGCAGGATATAAATTACTCTTCTCTAATACTGATATTTACATGAAAAATAATTAATACTTTCAGAGAACTAACAAGAAGTCTCATGGAAACTTGGTCCAAAACTGTATTAATGTATTTAATTGGGTGCTTCATTGTTAAAATGAAGAGGCATTTATTAGACATGAAACATCTGAAACCAGACAAGAGATGTGCTTGGATTCCCAGAATAGCTTTTGAGACTTTTGGTGTCAGAGAAGCAAAGAAGATCTTATAATGGGGCATGTAGAAAATTAAGAATTAACTGATGGTTTTACACGAAAGCTAGGATGCCATTTCTCAGCAACATAGGCAAGATGCAGGCAATGAGACACATAGAATTTGGACCTTGGCCAAATAAACTTTGAAAAAAAATTAGCTGACTAATGATATCAGATACTGTGTCAATTAAAGTCTGTTTTTGTTTTTTTCTTAATTGCTGTTCATAACTGTTAAAAAATGGAAATCCTAAGAGGCTTGGATTTTACAGGCAGGGCACTGAGACACTAGAATGAAATAGCAGTGGAATTTGTAACCTGAAGTTATGGAATCAGTCCACTGTGAAAAAGATGTGCAAGATTGGAACTAAGGTAGTCAACAGATTATGCTAAGAAGACAGCAAGGATTAAGTCCTACTCTAAAGGAAATTTTTGTCTCATCTTTCATGAGCACTCAGGTAACCTGAGCATTTCGTTATTCTAAGACTATCTGGAGGTGCTTCCTTCTAATATGCAGTAGACAAGTTATTAAAGCACTTGATAATATGTACATGCAAATTAAGTATTTAATAGGATAAAGAGTTGGATGCTAACTATCTTCAGTGGCTGTTCATCAGCACACTCACACAGCATGTGACAAGTTTCTGTCAAAACCACATGTTTCTAAACAAAACTGAATGCTTTTCAAAGGTTTAACACAGACCAATCCATATCAAATCACAAACTATCTGGTTAGCTAGGTGTCCTTTTAGAAAGAGGAGAAGTAGAGAAAGATTCCAGCTCACAAAGGCAAATTAAAGGGATTGAAAGTGGAAAGCCTTCTTCACAAATAGGTAGGTGCTTGGTAGGATTCCTTTAAAACCAGACCTGAAGTTGCAGACATGATAAAATGGAAACTGGTAATATTTTCGGATGACGTATATATTCTTTTCTAGAATAGATTATTCATTTGTTGCTTTAATCAGAATATATAACAAACACCTAGAAATCATAGATGCTATTTTTTTCACAATGATTTGTTTTGATCATATTCTGCCATGAGTAACCTTTCCCTCACACCAATAAAACCAGTCAATATTTACCTTAAGTTGTATATTTGAGCTCGATGGGAGCTCAGTCAGTAAGCAATTTAGAATTATCTTTCTCAGTAGTCTGCTGTTAGTGTCCATTACCTCAAGTTTGATGGTATTAGAAAAATAGATAAAAAGTGAGGTAAGAGAAGCAGCCATATTTCAAACAGATATATTTCATACCTTTTGAATCTTCTTATGTTGTTTACATATTCTGATAGTACAGGATTGACTCTTGCAGTAAGTGCAGGAATCAACTGTGGATACACCTAGCAGCAAATGCTCCTCGTCTCCGGTTTCCACATCAATCCCGCTGCATTGTGAAGACATTAACTGGAAGAAATTTGAGGGGGGATAATCTGAAAACAGTGGTGCTTTTATACTTGTGCTGCAGGAATTATCTTTGTGGACAGAACTTCACTGCTACAGCAATCAGTTCCAAAGGATACTTCTACTTTTCTGTTCCAGGTTAGCACAGAAACAGTAAAGCGTGAGACAGTTTTAGCTTTATCCAGGATATAGGACGTATTTTCTACCCCTGAAGAATAGAGAAACTGAATAATAGTTTCTGGTTATTGCCTTCACCTTGAGTTTTATATTTGCTTTTGAATCTATAGAGGGACACACCATACCTGAATATGGGTTAATTACCATATCCTGCTCTAAATATGAGTTTTCTCTGTCCTAATAAATTGAGAAAGATGTATCTATTTTGTGTGTTTTGAGAGTATTATGTCAATATTTTTCCTTATGGTTCAGTACTGTAATTTATAAATGCTGAAAAAGAGTTATCCCCCTGTCACTATCAAGAGACTCATAAGAAAATTTACATATAATATTTTTGTAAGTTCCTGATCTGCAATTGGATGCTAAAATTTACCAGTGAACATAAATGTATTGCTTTTAAAGTTCTGACTTGTGTATATGTATAATTTAAAAAAAAAATAATTAAAATAAATAATGGAATGCTATCTCTGAATGGTAAATAAATCTGAATGCTTTTTACAATATAAATATTTTCCTGATCTGATTCCATGGACTATCTGAATAAGTCAATCATATTCCTCTCAAGAAGACAAATATTTTATTTTGTAGTTGTTTCCCTCCAAGCCTGGGACCATAAGTTGTTATACTGGGATAGTTAGAAGGGGAAATGAATAAAATGGAAAAGACTAAAGTATATTTTCGGTTTAAATTACTTTAAGAGAAATGGTATGTGAAGCTGTAACCGAAGTTTTTAATGTTAATTATTTTTTTAGACTAATATTCTTGGAGAAGAATCTAAGGGAGCATAAGCAGCACCGTAGTGCATTTCCAAATATAGTTTTGACTTCTTTTAAAGGAAGAGGGAATGAGGCCTAATCTGAACCAAATGGTTAGCCTTCTTATAGAAAATATCAGTTGACTGGACCATAATAGCTCTTTTCAATCTATATTCAATTGTCTGTTAAAAGCAGTTTGTACATGGCCTGTGTAGCATAGCATTATGGTGATCACAGACCGAAAATTATTACGCTAAATTAACCTCTAACAAGACAATATACATAGTGATCTCTTTTACAGAAGAATGTAGAGCCATTCCACAGCAAGATCTACTCATGTTTGCAGGTAACAAATTATATGAACACTATATATCATCCTTATATGAATTTTTCTGTTCCTATTTGGTTTTGTAACTTAGCTACAATTACCTGAAACGTCATAAATGACACACACAGGTCAGAAATATTTACTCAGATGATAAAGAACTTAAATATTTTTACAATTAAAATTGTAAGAATATTTTGGATTCAGAAATGTTTTCCTGCAGTAGAGATTTAAATGTCAATGTGAGGCCAAATAAATTAATTTTCTTGCCATATGCAGGTACTGTAGTTGCCCACCTCTTGCTTTCAGCACAGTCATAAGAGGTAAACAAGGGGAAAGGGGTGGTTATATTCAGAGGGTTCTACATGCACATGTCTATCCTCTATATCAAGGGAATCAATATTGTGACTGACCCCTGCTGAGAAAATCATCTGCATTATAAAGCAAAGAGGGGAAGAAATCAAATATAAACACAACAGTTTTTAGAAAGAGAAAGCTTATTGCTGGAAGCAAAAATGTTAAAGTATATAAGGGTCTCTAGATTATAAGTAATGGAAGTTCTTCTTTTCTAATGAGCTATTCAAATCTTTAAGGAGTAATTGACACCATCAATCATAATGTTGTTCAGTGTTATTACTGTCAGTGTTATTACATGCCCATGTTGTGGGCATGGTGTTCAAGGATCCTGTTCCTTTTTATAAAACATAACACTCTAGGGTAACTGGTCTCATTTAGATTCAGGTATGATGAGAAACAATTGTATATCTTATAATAGTGCCTAACATATTTTCTAGCCTGATTTATTAATTTCACAGAGAAATAAAATGTAGGCTCTTTTTTTCCCCCATGCTGACAAGCAGTGCAAGCTGAAGTGAGCAGGGGAATGTGGTAGACTATGCTATGATCTGTCTGCTCTATTCTTTCATGACTGCAGTCCTTGCTTTGCAGCAGACTTTGTTCTTCCTGGGAGACCATATATGAGGCAGCGTGCTTTAAGGCTGCCTACAGGGTGGCTGTGACTGGGGCTTGTGACCACTAATACAATGCTCACACTAGTTTTAACTCTCATATTTTATGGTAGAAAATGTAAACGGGTTGAAGTAGTCCTATATAGGAAGTCTGGACATTTTTTAATGGAAAAAAAGAGGAAATTTCTTGTTTCAACTCTAACAGAATGAATGTGGTGTATTTAAACAGTGACTTTATCTGCAAGCAAATGTAAGATTTTGGTAGGGGAAAAAAAACCCCACACAGTAATTTCTAGCAATTCAAGGCCAAGGAAGAAAAAAATTAAAGCGCAATGTTGAAAATCTTAGCCAGGATGTATGTAAGTAATCAAGATGTCCCTACTACTTTGAGAAGTCTTAAAATTATAAACAATGGGACTTAAGTGAACAGGCTATAAATATCAGGGGGTGTTTAATTTTATATTTTTAATCATAACACCTCATAAGTCCTTTTTTTTTCATCATTTTTAAGATGAGACATTGATGATCAATGGCAAGGTCTTCAGAGAAGTAACCTTAGAAAAGGATGAAGAACTTCCCTGCCACTGCAAATATTTAGACAGTATCTTTGCACTTTAGATATTTCCGAGAAGGCTCAATGCCAACAAGTTTTGAAAAAATGTCATGCTGTGACTGTTGTAGTAGGAACTTCTTTTTAGTATTTCTGAGGCTGTTTCCCTGTGTTTATTTCCCTAGGTGCCTCTTTCCATTCTCTGTTTTTTTTCCCTTCTTCTCCATTCCCTTTGTCTCTTGGCTTCTGACCTAAGACTGAAATCAATTGTTTCCTGCAGCATATGGCACAGACACACTGAGATGAAACAGTTTATCCACCCCTGACCAAACTCAAGAGAACCAAGAAGAGAAAGACACCTGCCAAATTCATCCAGATGGTATCCCAGACCAGGGAAGCAGGCCAGGGCCCAGAGCTGCACCTATTATGCCAACCTGCCTCCTCAAGACCTGCAGATAGACCTGACCTGCTGTGACCCCAGAGGAGAGTAAGAAGAAAGTACATTTTCTGAATCTTCTCATTCTGGTTTTCCATTGTTTCATTTTTTAAACAAAAACTGCTCTCAGAATAACATGGCTATAATCAATTGAGAGATTTTATCCTATTAGTGGTAAAAGAGTTTAATGAAGTAAGAGAAACTGAAGTCCATTCTCTAAAACAAGCACAAGCATGGTGAATATGCATTTTTTCAATATCTACTCCAGTCTAAATTATTTTATTTTATTTTGTTTTGTTTTGTTTTGTTTTAGTTCTCTGAAAGACCAAGTTAAATAATGCTTTGACTATTTTGGGTCCACTGGGTTCATCCAATAACAGTATATTCGGCAATTAACTTTTTTTGTTGTTGTTTTCTGTTTTGTAAAGATGAGTGGGAGGTGATGGGGGTAAAAATATGGGTGTCATTTTTTTTAGTGTACATGTTAAGAAATGATCTGGAAGTTAATGGATCTGGAGAGCTTGAGGGTTCACATTTGACCCGCTTATACTTATTGGTTCAGGTCTTTTGCAGTCATGTAGCAGTCAAAATTCAATAGTTATTCTCAGTTTCTAGAAGAGTCAGCATCTATTTTTTCACCTACCAATTTAATCATAGGTGTTTGGGAGTCTGGATCCGTAAAGACACTTAAGTATCACAATGCTGACTATTGTGGAAAACCTAACTTTTAACCTTCCTTTTGAAGAGTGGAATCCACAGCTTCAAGTCAGTTTTCAAGGTTTGAAATTGCAATTCATAGAGAGAATTAGGTACATAAAAATTGGCTTTAAAGAAACCAGAATTTTCAGTACAATACTGTTTAATCCACCTTTTGTGAGATATGAAGGCCAACATGTTGTCTGTATATGTCCTTATTCCTTTCAGATTTTGGCATCTCCCTTTACCCATATATTTATCTGCGAATTTATCTTACTTTAGTGCATGCACAATTGGTCTTAGCTATATCTGAGATAAAATCTGAGAAAAAGGAAGAATTGGATATGCAGAAAAGTGAATTTTTTTGACAGCTAGAAAAATGTAATGGCCAAGTGTCTACAGACTTGGTTGAGGGGTGTATAGTCTAAATCAGCTTTGTTTGTTTCATTCATCTGAAGTTTTGCCAATATATTAAATATTTTATTATGTCCCTGTGAAAATAGCAAGACTCTTATGTGTTGATCAGGACACTGTCTTCTGAATCCCTCGTTCTATTACTTGCTCCAGTAAACAGTTGTCAGTTTTAGAACATAAAAGACTTCATATCACATTACTTCAAAAGGACAGTTCCAAAAAAGGACCTAAGTTCAAATAAACTTCATTCTTCAAATAAAGAGAAAATCTTAGGATAGCCAAGAAGAATAAAATGAAAAGTGAACTGTGGAAAATATTAAAAAGTGTTATGGCAAACAGTTTTGAAAAGAGATATTGTTCTTTGCACAGGGATAACTGAGATTAAGAGGTCAGAGCATTTAAATACCTTTTACAGAGCAGACACAGAGGAAGATAATTGCACTGGAAGCTGAAGACAGACATAATTATTACTAGAGGTGTGTGTCTATTTATGAGGAAGTGTACAAAGAAACATGGCACAGAGAATGCGCCTCATTCAATCATTAAAAGACAATAGGCAGCCATTGACGGGCCTTAAGTGCAAACAACTTGGTAAGAGATTAAGAAACTGAACAGTCAATAATTAAATAATTCTCATATTTGAATGTTTTAGGAGCTCTGAGGAGAGAAAGAAAGCAGTATTTCCAACAAACAAGCTCTAGTTATCAAGCCCTGAATAAGAAACAGTATCTATTAACAAACACTAAGGAACAAGTTTGTGACTCAGAGATCTAAAATTTGCTTTAGCGTACCTTGTTTGTTGCCAAAGAATCTTGGCACCTCTAAATTGTCATTTTAGAGCTTTAGTTGTGCAGTAATGAAGATGAAAAGCAAAATCTGTCTGACAGAATTTAGTTAGCATTACTGCAATGAGAGATTAAAGTGTTGTCCTCAGTAGGACCATACAAAATACTGTTCTAAACCCAGACATTGGTATGGGCCACAGTGAGGGTTTTCATGATGACAGCTTGAGGAACATTAGCCTGCAAAAGTATATCTGTATTAATTCAAGTACAATGCACTGTTCCTGGACTCATGCAGTGTACCTATAACCTTCACTAGGTTGTGAATGTCTTCTACTTGCCTGGGGCAAAGTACTTACTTTATATTATACATATATTATACTTTCTGTCTCTACTTACAAACCTGAGCAAAGACACAGCTCATCTCTAAACAAAAAGTTGTTTTTTTTTTTCTGAAGAAACACTATGTCTACTCAGCTCTTCTCAAGGATGTCCCTCAGTTTTAATAAGCTAGAAGATGGACAAAATAGGCAATATCTCTCAAAAGTTTAGTGTGAAATAACCTACAGATATTTCCTAATCTTCTGACAGATTTTTCTCCATCCTGCTGAAGAAGGTTGGCAGCAACACTGGAGGCCTGCCATTCAAAGTTACCTGAAAGTTAATGAGGTGGCTCTGTTATTCTCCTATGCAAAAGCTCTGTATGCTCTCAGTGTCTGCCTGGAAAACCCAGCCCATCCTCAGTCTCATAATTTCTTCTAGTTTTTCTTTAATTTTCCACATCTCCCAATTTTTTCACATTATCAGTATATTCCACTTTGAAATTCAGGCATATGCCATCCAGTTTCATTATTTGTTTCTGGTGTTCTAGAAAGATGATTAAAACAAGAAAGAAATCAGAAGAAAGGCTTTGAGCTTTTTTTTTCGTTTTTTCTTTTTTTTTAATTTCTGCTAGAAATAAATAGGATTACTTCTTTTCCACATAGCGTACAAGACATGAAAGAAGATAGGACCTTTCCTAATGAAGATACATCTGCTTCACCACTGACTGAATAGCCTAACAAGATTACTCCTGGAGTCGTCTCTTTCCTTAAAAGTTAGTTCATCCAGACTGATAGAAGTATAGACCAGCTTTCCAGCTCTGTGATATATTGCAGATGTCTCAGTGTTCCCTACAGACAAAACACAGACATGAGTCTGTGTAGTGTTACTGTGGTTCAGTGCCATCTATGCAATAATGTTCTAAGAGAACATCTACAGCTACAAATAGATGTACACTCCTATATATCTATACCTCTCAGGTGAAACCAAGCAGGAATAACTTATAAATCATAAAGGAATGATTTTAGGCAACTACATAATGTCTATAGCTTTCATCAAGTAAAATATTTTTTAAAAATAAAAATATTAAAGCAATTAATGTGTGTGTTATAGCTGGCAGAGTCTTAAAGAGCAAAGTATTTCTAAGTTGTCCAAACAATTATTTAATATCTGTTTCTGTTGTCTAGACCATCTGCACAGCCACATGATCTTTTCGTTTAAAAAAGGATTTGCAAGAACTTGAGCTTTGCTCAAGACAAAAATAAACAATTTGCCATTGCTGCTCTAAAGCTGTTAAGAACTTTACAATCTAAAATGCTTCATAAAGCCAGAAAGGACCGTATCTTCTTTCATGACTCTTCATCCTCTGAGGCTGGTACACAACAAAGATGAGTCTTGAACATATGATTGTTTTTATATCGGGAATCATCTCCAGCAAAAAAAATGTGTATATTTCACTTGCTAACAAAGGTTAATAAAACATGCCTACAAAAGTTGAATGAAGTTGTCTGAAGAGCAAAATTTTTCAATATAACTTACTTAACTTCTACTTCACTTTATGTACAGAGTAGGAAGTGCTTGGGATTCCTCATGCAGTGTATGTAAAAAGATCCATCTTATGTCAAGACATATGGGTTTTTTTGACTGTTACTATTGTAAACAGACACCACACCAATGAATAAAAGAACATTTTACTGTAACAAGTAAATTACAGTTGAAGAACAACCAGAATCAAGGTTTCTTGGTTGATTATTGAACTTCTGAGTGCCTCTTTGGCCAATAAGTGTAGTGGTGGTTCAAGCTCAGAGAATGATATATCCCCTGAAGAATTTCTGGAGGCCTAGAAAGTGAGGCCCCTCTGAAGGTAGAGTTAAGTTTGGCCTTGGAAAGGGAGTCAAACTCCCCCCTCCTACCCCTCAGTTAACAATAGTATCTAGTGTCTCACTCTTTCCTCCCTTACTCCTTCCCGACTGGACCCTGACCTTCCAACCCTTCCCCGTTTCCTCCCCTGTACCGTTATGAGATAAGTTGTAACCCTCAGAATAAAAGTCTGAATGTTGGGCCATTCCGGGGTCTTTTGCCCCTGAACCCAAAAGCAGAGCAGACCCTTGTGTCTTGTGTCTGATTTGGGCTCCGGGCAAGGGAACACTCTCTCTCTCAGCAGCTCTCCGGCTTTTAGGACAGTGGCCACCATCGCAGGGAAGCCCGGCTCGCAGCGAGGGGAAAAGAAGTCCCTAGCTGAAGTTGACTTAAAAAAAGGAAACTCTCAGAACAAGCCGCCGAGCTGCTGGCCGTCCCTGTGGTCAGCTGTCCGGCCCTCGCCAACGGCCACAAATAAGACTTACCTAATCACTTCCTTGGAGGACTGGGGAGCAAACATAGTCTACTTATCACACCACCTTACTGCTGCATTAATATATTAGTGATGATGATTGAAGGTCAGGTCTTGTGTGTCTGACAGAGAATGCAGAGGTATGTTACTAGGTAGCAGAAAACAGAATGGGGCTCCCTTCAGTGGTCTTATTCCTGAGAAGAGAGTTGTTCTGAATTAAATATATCTCAGAAGTGCCTCTGTGCTTCAGTTTAGTCAGAAGGGAAGATGGTGCCTGAGTTTCACTGGGATGCTGCACTGAGACTTTTCAGCTTTAAAACTGTCATGCTGTGGGAGCCTGCAGAGGCCCTACAGATAAAACTATGTGAGGCTGGCATTTGCTGAATACAGTCCTTAATGATCACACTAGATCTCTCCAAAGTAATTTGTGATTTGAAAGCTGGAAAAACACCCTGTTAAGGGAAAAGGTATAAAGCTGTAATGAAGAGGCACCCAACAATTCTGCATTTTTTGAAAGAAAGTTGTTGCCTGTGATCCCAAAGAACTAAGTGTTATGTCAGCTTATCTGAATAATTTTGCCAACAAAATAACAAGCTAGTTTTGCCAATTTAAATTCCATCTCACATTCCATTATCTTCTCGATACATAGACAAATACGAAGATGAAGGCCAGTTATTTTGTGAGTCCTCTTTTGTGAATACACTGCTTGGACTGCAGCTGCCTCTATCTTTAAAAAAAAAAAAACAAAGAAAGGAAAGCAGGAGAAATGGAAAAGTAATGCTTACATCTCCATTTCTAAAGCATTTCTAAAAGACAGAATTAGGGCAAAGACATGGGTAAAAAGAATTTATGCTCACTGTAGCTGTGGTAAAAGACAATAATTCTTTGGATATCCACATGAAATGAAAAAAGAATCTGAGGAAGTAATGGGGGATGTCAGTGTCCTTTTTTAAAGAGCTGAAAAAAGAATATGGGAGTAGCAGGTCTTAACTAAATGATTCATAGTGAACATTGAACTCTCGATGCAGACTTTATTAGCTGGTGAATCATTTGTGGTATGTTTTTGCAGATACATTGATTCTTTCAACAATGGAACCTATTATGTCAGGAAAGCATCCAAATAGTATTACTCATGACTTTATTTGCTTCTCTTCAGTTTATATAGTTTTTCATGTTTTCTTACCCTATGCCTTTTCAGGGAGTTGCGCTGAGACGAAAGGGTACATTTCCTTTTAAGTATGTCTTTCCTCCTCAAAGACTTGTTTTGTTTTGTTTTGTCTGCCTGAGAACTGCAAATGAAACAAGTTGTATTCGGGCACAGAGCAATAATAAAACCATTGTACTGTTAGATGTAGTAGCATTAAAAGACATGATGCTGCTGCATGCTTGTGGTATTTGGAACCATAGCCTAGAAAATGCAATTCTGAATTTTTTTGCTCAGAATAACATTGCAAAAATTAAAATTGAAAAAATGGGATAATCTGATCATCTGACACAAAGATGTATTAAAATTATGCATGCCATATGTCTTAATGACACTAAAAGTAAAACGTTTGAAAGAGATTTTCATATAACAATATATCTTTCAATGTCATATCACCATCTCAGCAGCAGCATCAGTGAAATTTAGTTCATATCAGCTCTTTCAGATGTCAGATTTAGTTTCGCTCTTCAATAAAGGGGAAAACTGTATTTTACATCCTGCCTCTCCATAAATACCTGCAATTCTCTAGACTTTCTTCTCTACTGCAACTACTGAAAATGTCATTTCACTGCCTGCTGATTTCCATTCAGGACAATAGATGAATTTAAACAAAATAATGTCAACATTTTTGTTCAGACCATCACAGCACTTATGAAGTGAGTTCCAAAGTTGTACCACAAAAAATGAATTTGTTTGAAGCACACTGAGAATATTCCTTGCAAGTGCAACCAAGAGTCCTTTTGGAGGAAAGTAAAGTGGGTTCTCCACTCCAGTCAGTTACCAAATGTCCACCAGACATTTATAAGGATCTGAACTACCTGCTCCATACTATCATGAGTTTCTTCAACGCACACATGGCTATTAGAAGTATAAGTTCTATCACATGTGCTATTGCCCACTACCTCTCAACCCTTTAACTATTGAAGCTTCTTCATTTATTCACACTTCCTTTCACTCAAATGAATTTAACTTTTCATGCATTTGTAGTTCAGTGATATCTTGCATATTTTGTCTCACTCTATTTTATTATTACCCCTTTATTAGTGCTGTCTTTACAAAGATTCAACACAATCCCAGATGAGTTCCTGAGGAAATGACAGCATCAAAATTATTTATCATTATGACAGCCTTGTGGAAGTATCTAACTGCTAGTGGGTAGGTGAACGATGCCTCAAATTCATCTCAGAAGACGAAGGCTCAGTAGAACCACCACACTTTGGGTGCAATGCAGAAGATGTTAATTGATTACAAGCCCTTGAACTGACCGTGGTGGAGGGTGCCACCAGCACTGCTGTCTGACTGCATGCTGAGATCTTTGGATCTCTCACTCCTGAGATCTTTGGATCTCCATATGGGGAAGTTCAGGAGCCTATCTAGCACTGCTTTATTGTTCTCATTTCTCACTGAGGACAAAAGCACATCTACAGATACCTTTCCTGCTTGCTCCCTGCCTCAGATTGTATCAGGAACCCCCTGTGTGAGGACTCTAGTTTTCAGCCTGAAAAGAAATTGTGATGTTCTTCTGTACCTGTCATTGTTACATGTGCAGTGGGAGGGAGGAATGACAGCCCTGGTGTCAGAGATGCAGAGAGATGACACATAGCACTGAATCATAAAGGCTGTTTTGTCTTTAAATGCTGTTCTGAGGCTCTGAGCTGTGGGGAAATCTTCTGCCTGGAATTTAGCTATGTCAAAAAACACCTGCCCAGCCTATGCCCTGTGTGAATCTAATTCAGCCCCAGTACTAAGAAAGCCATAGAAATGCACTCACCAGAGTCCTCTAGAGACCTTTGCACATGGTTCTATGTCTTTTTCAAAAACAGTGGGTTATGAGCTTATTATATGATCAAAGGGCCACAAATGAGATGCTTTTCTGTTATATGGCCTTTTGATTCTCAGCCTACAAACTAGAATGACAAGCAGAAGAGTGGGTATCTTCATTCAGGGTACAGAGCATTCAGTGGTAGAGTTAATGTTTGCTGTTTGTAATGCTCCCTTTCCCCATCCTCATTCTTTTCTTCATTATTCACAGGATACTCCAGCCCTTGGTGGGCTGTTGAGAGTAAACAGTGGCAGAAAAAAACCTTCTCCTGGGGCTTGACTGGGTCGTGGATTTCTCTTTATGAAGTTTGAAGCAGCCACTTCATGCTCAGGTGGCTCAGGGCTTGCAGGAAAGACAGCAGGTGCAGGTTTTAATCTCTTGTTTTAGTAGACAGTCTGCAGGCACAGCTGTGAATTGTGAAATTCTTTGTGATCAGGTCAGGAGAAAGGCATGTTTTGCCATATTTGAGGACACACTACCATTTCTAATAGTACATGGTTTCACTGAATGCTCTATTTTCACTTAGTGTGAAATCAGAAGCAGTAAACCTTAGTAAGAATTTCAGGCTGTTGACTCTAAAACCCCAGTTTTGCACAGTCTTTATGACAGATATCACAGGCAATTGCAGTGAAAGGTGTAGAGTCATAGAAAATATGGGCTGGGTTACTTCTAAGATTTCAAGCACTCTACCTGAGAGCACTCAGAACAAGAAATTTTTTATTTTTTATTTTTAAGATTTATGTGTATGTATTTTTATGGAGGAAACTAAACAAGAATTAAGATATTACCATTAGTGTGGGAATGACTTTTTTTTTTTAATAGAAAGCACTATATTCTTGAAGGTACTTGGAATATCATGATCCATATTCATATCCCCAGCCCTGCCCTTAAATTTGTCATACAGTCCCATTTACCTTAGATTTACACAACCAAAGGTACATCCCACTCTAGTAAGGTTTATCTCTTTCTTGTTCAGGTACAACATCTGTTAGTGATGCGAGTGGGCAGCATTTCCCAGTGAATCAGCTGGTGAATATGGTGAATTATTGTGAAGATCCTTTAAGAGAAAGTACTAAAATCCTCATAAATGTGATATGGAATGAGTAATTAACCACATTGACATTATCCACAAATTTATCAGGAGATAGTACAACAGGTAGATACCACACCTTTTAAAAGTCTATAAATAAAATCCTGTAAATTTTTCTTGGTGTTATCCATGCTATCCAAACAAGAAGTTTTGGAGAATGGCATCTAAAGTCTTGACCATTATTTTGCCCAAGGTAGTGGATTTGGTGATTATAAACTTGTCAGGCCACTGATCTGTACTAATTCAGTGTTGAAGGACTTATCAAGAGGAAGGAAAAGAGAGGTACTTCCTTTTTAACATAGGTGTAACTTTTTGAAATGTTAAGCCATGATAATGAAGTAGTAGCTCACAGTGCTGTGAACTCAGAGAAGAAACCCTACAACTGTGACTGCCAAAAAGGTATTACAGTCATTGATGCTGTTCATTCTCTATTCCTAAAAAAATTGCATGCTGGTTTGTTAATTGGGGATGAACAGAAATAGGCAAAAGCATATGCAGGAACAGAAACGAACTCTGTTTCGATTGATGAGATTTTTATTTGAGCCAGTTTGGTATGGGCTATGATATGCTGCTACAATTTGTCTGACACAGAAAACGGTCAGTATTACAGTTGGTAGTGTGGCCAGGGCTGCAGAATACCTTTACTTTTTTATGGCTTTCTATGACATGTAAGATGCAAATATTAACTGGGAGACAGAACTAAACTATTCTGAAGTAAAACCCAAGATCACAAAGACTGTGCTGTAAGGACAGAGTTTTTGTTTATTCTCTCCTGTTGTACTATTAGGAGGTAATTACCTAATAATGTAGAACTAGCCAATGAACCCTGGAGGCTGTGTTAAATTTTCCCTTCAGAAAATTTAAATTTTCTCTCCATAACCCTGTCTTAAAACCCTCTAACTTCATATGGTTCTTTGGACATGAAGAATGATTCCTGTAACACTAGAAAGACTTAGCAGTCATTATGCAGAAAAAAATCATGTCAGATCAGTTATATTCAAGGAAAAGGCCACTCTCTGAAGGACAGTGATTTAACCAGCAGGGAAAAATATAATTAAAGAAATCCTTTAGTAGTCCCCTTTGATTTTCTCTTTAGTAAATGGAATGGGAAATACATAATATTCTATTCTTAACCATACCACCAGACTAGACCCTAACATTAATAAAAATTATTTACCTTTGTCTAACTGTAGCTTTGATTTTCTATCATCATCATAGTGTTCAAGCAGTCAATCAGAGTTTGCAATGGGGAATAAAACAGAACTATACAGAAAAAATCCATATTTCTTGATAGGTAACAATGCCCCAAAATAAGCCCAAAAAATGTTAGGAGAGTGATCCTCTTCTCCAGCGAGTTTGCAGGTCTAAGAATCACAAGTGCACCTAGGACAGTAAAGAGATGAGATCCGTTCTATATATAGCCCTTATTGAATAAAGCTGCCATTAGGAATTTAAGATGTTTTCTTTCCAATGATTATGCAGAATGTATTTTTGGTGCTGTTGGGAGTATTATACTAACAAATAAGCAAACCAGAGGAATGAGAATGTAGCAGAGATGATAACCTTAAAGGTAAATATGAGAGTTGTATAACTTCTAGTGCAAATGCAGATGCAGCTCTCAACACTAATGTGTGATGAGTGACTAATGCTAGCTCAACATGAAAGACTTCAAAGGCAAGAGAAGTTCTCTGATCATGAATCCTCACAGGGTACCATATGATCACATAAAAGTATTGGAGTTTCTGCATAGAAGATGTCTGGTTAAAGGTCACAAAAATAGATTTATTTATTGACAAATGTTATGTTGATTTCAAAGTTAAGTTATAGAAAAAAATATTTTTCTAATAGTGCTATTTTCTGTCCTTTAAGTGACTATTTTATGAAAAGAAATGTGTAGCCCACCAGTAGGGGTAGAGAAGGTCCACATTATATTCAAGACACAAAATAAATTTGTTCAGACTTTGAAATACTAATGTTAGGAAAAAAGCGTTTAAACAATCTGCAGAAAATATGGTCAAATTCTACCAGTTGTTTTGATGGGAATCTGGAATATTTTCATCTACTCTGTCTAGAACATTATGGAATTAAACATAAAATGAGAGGAAAAAAGGGAGTTATGTCTAATCTAATAATGGAATAATAAGACCAAGTCTGGTACCTGCTCGGTATTGGTATAAACCTTGGAATTACCCCAGTGAAATTCAAGAGAAAAAAATTTGTAATTGTGTTTATCAACATAGCAGAGGTCTAAAGTTCTAAACTCAAGTTTAAATTAATTTTTGACTTGGACAGCACAAGTGTACTGGGAATAAAGGCACAATAAGAATACTCTTAAATATCCCAACAAGCAGCAGTACTTGATCTGAATATGTTAATTTAAATCGATTCTATTAATCTTATTAACTTATTTTGAATACACAGAGAAAAAAAGCAGAGGAACAAGAAGAGATCAGTCTCTATGGTTTTCATCATAATCCTGCATGCTGGAGTTGGTTAGGAAACATGAGGTAGGCTAGAACAGAAGTTCTTTCCCTGGACGAAGATGAGAGTAGAAACAAATTTATTTCATCATAGCTTTGGTCAGGGTTGAAAGAGAGATAATCTGCGAATCCAGAAAATTGAAAGCTATCAACACTCCTAATGAGCTTCTTATCATCTATCATTTCATAGACATTGTTCTGGTCCCTGTGTCCATTTTAATTAATGTTGTTATTCTCATGTGCAGTAAGAGTATGGTTGTTTTATATCTATATGTGC
This sequence comes from Petroica traversi, assembly GCA_025920805.1. Lineage (NCBI taxonomy): Eukaryota > Metazoa > Chordata > Aves > Passeriformes > Petroicidae > Petroica > Petroica traversi. The sequence goes on along the minus strand of JAHLSL010000062.1, from coordinate 15,058 downwards.
TCTTATATATTTTCTTGTTTGCTTCAAGATTCCTTTCACACCAAAATTTTATAACTACTTCAATTTGTTTCACAGAAATATTCTTAAATTACAAGAAATTTACTTATGTAGGCAGATTTGAAGAAATTTTCAAAGCTTCAGAATATTCCAAATACCCAGATAGATTCTGTGGCTTTGACAACAAAATTTGTTGTGCATAGTGCTATGAATGCAATTATATTTTGTAAGGATGCATAACAAATCAACAAAGAAATACTTTTACAATATGGGATGATAACATGTTTCTCAGTTTGTAATTCACTATACCAAGAAAATTAAGTTTTATGATGTCATTAAAATGCATATAAAGTAATAAGAAATCAACATTTATTAGAAATATGATTTGAAAATAGCCTTGCAATATGACAAATAAATAAGCCTATCATTTTTGTATCAGTTAAGTAAGAATAAAATGCAATGTCTGAGAAAAATGTAACAATACAATGAAAATAAAAAGGCCCTATAATCATGTCCTTAATTATAGCAGAATTGTAACCGCTCCAATTTTCCTAAACTCATTTTAAAATCTACTTTTAGGTTGTAATTCATTCAAAGTGATTTGATATTTGTAGTGTATATAGTATATGTTGGTATTTGCTTGCCATTCAATGTTGCATTTAAATACTAGTCTATAAAAGAGAACTGAAAATAAATTCAAGCTGTTCATTTGATGCATGTCAGGTTTTGTGAATATTATCTATCTAAACATTTTGAATGGAGTACTGAGAATACAACACACCATTCTGTGATGCTTCCCTCACACATGGAAACAACTTGCTCATCTACAAATTCTACAAGTTCCAGAGGGGCTTTTCATGAAATCTGTTTTTAAGATTGGGAAAAAAAATTTTAAAAAACACAGCTACTAAGTGCAGGCTAAAAGAGGCAGTTTGAAACCAAAGAACTAAACAAATACGGATTCTTATACAAGCATTTAGTGAAATTCTGGAAAATTAAAACACTTTTATTTTTTTTTTCCTCTTTTCTTTCCTTCCTCCACCAAATATACTCTATCAGGGATCCATATGTCATATAAATAATTATATAGTGTAGACATGACTTTCAAATGAAACCAAAATTTTCATTAATCATCGAAATAAAATAGAATTTTTTTTCCCTCTTTGAAATCTCAAAGAAAATATTGACAGAGGGATTACCTTCCAGATCTATGCAACAAAATTTAGGTGTCTTACACAGATACCTGTATGAAAGGAAGTTATTAATACTTTAAGTAGTACAGACAGGGATGCCTGGAGGACAAATTTTCTAACCAGTTGCTTAGTCTGGGGGAGACGTAAAACTTTGTCTCCATTAATTGTATGGATTAGATCTTCCAGTTGGGATTAAGCTTCTTATACACAGGAATTTTGGGTTTTATCTCATCTTACTTCAACCCTTTATGTTTTGTTGTATAAACTGGCTCCTTTAATACATAAACTAAAATTTTGAAATAAGAATAAATAAAATTTTGAAATACGAATACCAGGAAAACAACTTTTTGTCTTTCCCTCCACCTCTCCCCTCAGATGTAGTTTTGCCAGATATTGCTAGGGAGATCCCTGGACTGGGATGCTGTCCCTGAGCATCACTAACAGAATCATTTCATATGACTGCCATGTAATACTGTTCTCAGAGGACTGTTTTTCATACAAGAAAAGAGTTGACAGTTATTGTATCCTATTATTATGAATCATTAATCAGACATTTCTGACAGTTAAAAGTACTAGTCTTCATATCTCAGCAAATAGTTGGAATATAAGCCTCTTGTTGGAATTTTGTATCGCTATGTGAATTAGAGGATTTTGGGCTTAATGTTGGGGTGAGTAAAGACAAACCCTGCACAAATGAATAAGATGGAGAAACCTAAGTAATGCATCTAGTTGTGTAGCCCCTTAGATACAATAATTAATGTTTTATTATACTGAGATAAGCGTGAATAAATGATAAGCTTTACTTAACATAGTGAGCTGAGAGAAGGGTCAGGAGTCTGAGGAAGAATATCAGGACTCTAAAGAGAAGAGTAGGAGAATTGATGAATAATCAAATTAGTCTCTGAGAATAGATATGTGGTGAGTAAGCTTGCATTTCAATTTTTCTCCTGTGCTAGGATATTAGGTCTGTCTTTCAGGCCCAGGAAAATTGCCCCCAATGGTAGTGGAAAAGATAATGTAAAATATATATAAATAGTAGAGCAATAATATAAAACCATTGAGTTTTATGACCATTTCAAGGTCAGACAATGGACCAAGGAAGAGGCTAATTTTTAACTGCCCCTTTCTTCTCTCTAAAGCATAGACAGCCTTATGCAGAGTACTTTAAGCACATTATTCCAAACTCTGCTTTACAGATGGCAGTGCAGAGAGTGGTATCAAAATAGATCACTGCATCATGAAATGGTACTCCAGTGAAATGACAAGAAGTTGCACATTAATTACAGTTCTGTTGGGATAGATAATTCAACCATTATTATACGAGCTCAGTTTTAATGCATATTTTATATTCAGAAAGAAAAGAGTACAAAAAAAAAACCCTCAAAAAACAGGCATCTTAGCTAAATAACATGAAGCTTTGAGGGAAGGGAAAGTCTGCATTCCACTACACAAAGGAAGGCTAAAGCTTTTCCATACTACTATTTATTTGCATGTCTAAAATATAATGTGCAGCTGATAAAACATTCAGGAGAAATCATACTATAAAGCAATGAAATAGTACATCTTTATCTTCTGGGACATCAGCCACAGACAGCAATGTGCCTGTGCATCCACTCGAGCAGGTTTATTTTCCTTTCTGATTGAGTTTACATGCTGAAAGCTGATAGCACAAACAGGTAATTAGCGTCAAGCAAGGAGTTTGATATTACTTTTTTTTCTACAATGCTTATGAAGTTTGAATCATATTGCTGTTTTCTCTGCAATATTATAAAGAATTTAGACCTTATATCTTTTTAATAATCTTTTAATAATCTTGGTTTTTTTTAAATAAGTTCCCTATGTTCTCTGGAACAGCTTTATGTTAACTTAGAGAAAAAAGATATCTCAGAATATTTCAAAACAGCACATGAGATGATTACATTTTTTTTTTTTTTACCAACAGTGATTATGTCAAAGAAATTACTGAACTCTAAATAATCACACACTTCTTCTGTGTCTATTTTCACAACATATGTTTCCAAAACTTTAGTTAAACCCTACTAGCACTTGGCACTACCAATAGGAAAGATTTAGGTTAGTACTGCAGGCACACTAGCAGAATCAAAAAGCTAGAATTAAGCGACAATCTGTTCGTATCATGAGTGTGACTTAAAAATGAAAGAAGTTAAGTAACATTGTAACAAATGTTCTGTCCAAAAATGAAGAGCTCAACAAAAATTCAACAGTCCTATGTGCCCCATAATTTTACCTTCCAGAAAATTTAGACTTTTATTGGTATACTGTAAAGTAAGAAATTTTTACAAGGTTTTTCATCAAAACAGTAAAACTTGCCACCCTGACTTACCAAGCTGAGGACCAGCCAAAATTAAAGTGGTCCTCTCCATGGAAAAGGGAGAGGGAAAAGAAAAAGATGGAAGATGTAGAAAAATTAGAGAAGAAGGAGAAGGGACAACAAGGAGAGCAAAAAAGCTCTCATACTGTTCTCATTATTGCCATGGAGGGATAAAGACAACAAATATTGCTCTAAACCACAGTGCATCTGCCACCTTCTCCCTACCACACCTTTGGTAGCAGCGATGGGCTTGACTTTCTAGGGCTCTGGCATGGACAAAGGAGGTAAATCACTTGTTTGCCCACTTTCAGTGGTGTGAGTCCCTAACCAGCTGATAACTGCAGTAGTGCCCAAGGGTTTCATTGGCAGTGTGTGTATCACAAAAGGAGGGAAAAATGTCCTTCCCATCACTTGACAAACAGAAGAGGCATAAAAATTCCTGAAACAAAACCCCATCACTGTCAGAGGTTACAATTTCACATAATTGTTGGGATTTTTTTCCTGTAGTGAAACTGAGATAGTAGAAATTACATGCCAGGTGAAAGATCCGATTTTGTACCTCAGCATGTCTGACTGCACCCTGTGCAGCACAATGCTCATCAGCTTTGGCTAACTTTTAACATAAATGACCACAGAAAATTGTTCAGTATAGAGTAAAGACAAAGACTGTTTGAACACAATCCAAAGATCTTTGACGTTCACTAAGAAAGCAATTTCTTATGCAGTTTGGACTTCCAGAAATAAAAAAACCTCAGCCTTCTTTCTTGCTTTTTTCTCGTCTTCCTCTTACTTTATAATGGTCTTTGGAAGTGTTGTGGCTTAACCACAGACAGCAACTAAGCCCCACACAGCTGCTTGCTGTGACTGAGCAAACACATGGGTTGTGTTAAAAGGTAAAGCAAAAGCTGCACACGCAAAGCGATACAAAGAATTGGTTCACCACTTCCTACAGGCAGCCAAGTCCCAGAAAGCAGGGTCTGTCACATGTAACAGTGACTTGGGAAACAAACACCATCACAGGGAATGTTCCCGTGCTCCTTTTCCCCGCAGCTTTACATGCTGACCATGGCACTACATGGTCTGGGATATCCCTTTGGTCAGTTTGGATCAGCTGTCCTGGCTGTACACAAACCCAGCATCTTGTGCACTCCCCTCCTCCGTTCTGATGGGGTGGCATGAGAGGCAGAAAATGCCTTGCTGTGTCAACACTGCTCAGCAATAACAAAAACATCTCCATGTTATCAATCCTGTTTCCAGCACAATTTCAAAACATAGTCCAGTACCAGTCACCAAACAGTAGTAACTGAACTTTACACTTGACAAAAACATCATAGTGAGTCATATATAAACTTCAGGAATAATGCCAAAAAGAAAACAGAATAGAAATATGTTATGAAGGAATTAATTACTTTCATCCATAGCTTCATTAGAGAATTTCCTTAAAAATCTAAGGGATCCATTGGAGAATTGTTTTCCTTTTTTTAATTGTTTTCTGTTTTTTCAATGATCTTTGTCCTCTTTTGGCCTTTGTAAATGTTTAGTTATCAGAATACTACAATTCTATCACGTCAATATTATATTCTTATGTGGTTTGTTTTGTACTAAAAACTTCATTCATATTTCTACTTCTAAATTTTTTTGAGCTATTAAATAAGACATTTTGAGATTTTTGGGGGGTTTTGATTATTTGTTTACTCTATTTTTAAGAAATTCTCTTATCTTTAAGAGCATCTTAATCAGTGATAAAAGACTGACTCTCAGTGAGCTGTTTAAAACCTATTCAGTTCTGATGAAAATATAGCTTGAATCCATGAAGTTCTGACTTATTCAATTTCTCTTGTTGCATGAGATATTGCCAAGGAGTCATAGTGAGTTGATAAATCCATGGAAGAAGAGTTTGATGTTTGGATGTAAGTAAATATGGTTGAATTTTCTGCAGCAGTTAAATAATTTTGGGCATTTTTTAATACTATTTTTATTTCTGATTTCCATTCAGAGATTTAGATCTTAAAATTGAGCCATAATGAATTAAGTTACAAAGTATGAATTTATGATATATTGTTTTCATAAAATCCAGACAAATCATTTATCCTTCTTTCTCTAATCATGTTGATTCCCTGGTATGGAACCTGGTATTTTCAGATGGATATGACAGTAAAAGCAAGAAGCTGATCTGTTGGGAGGACATAATTTGAAAGCAGTATCTATAAAATATTACAGGGGAAAAGTAGGTGGAAAATGATGAACAAATTGTTTGAGTCAAGGCTAGTAATATTTCAGGAGTAGGCTGGCAAAAAAACCCAAAAAGACAAAAAAACCAACCAAACAAACAAACAAAAAAACCCCAAAAAAACAAAAAAAAAAGGTGAGAGTGTAATAGGGAGATGAATGAAGACATACAGGATTCTTTGACTAATTATTCTAAATGTTTGGCTGGTACATGAAATTTTATCATTCTGGAGCACTGTGGCATTATGGTTAAACAATACAATGACCTTATGGTTTGGCTTGATGAATAACCCACTTCCTGTAGAAAGAGTAACAGATTTTGGGTTGCTCCAATTATATACCATCCATTTGCTCTGTACATAAGGATTGTACTGCTACCCATAAAATTCATTGTTTAAGCTTCTTCATGCATCTGGGCTTCAAAAACAACTTTATAATTCAAGCATGAGGAGTGCACATGCAGTTCAAAGCAAGCTCACTTTCAGACATAAGACCACGTGATCTTTTCTTCCAGCCACTGCTTGTGGGGTAATTCTGTTGAAGAGTAGGGAAATACATGATAATTTTATGGAATTTGACTTTAATATGCTAATTTCCCAAACTGTCATTCAATAAATAAATAAATAAATAAATTTAAAGGAGATAAATTATATTGATGCATATATTTTTTAAATTTCCCTTTAAAAGACTGAGGAAGAGCAATATGATTTTAATATGTGACTTTCATATAAACCAGAAATTCAACGTCAGGATAAAAGGAAAAAAGTGCTCTTAGATCAAGGACATTGCGTTTATATTAAGCCCAAAGTACTTGATCTAAACTTAGAGAAGGCAACAGGTATTTTCATCTGGCTTTGATTCAAGTTCATGTTTTTTCTAGGGAAGAATACTTAGCTGATGTCTTTTATATTACTACTAATAGAGTAAACTTAACTGTGACCTATAGTAATTCAGTAAAACCTTTTAAACCATTAGTGTGGCCTCTGATAATTTTCATTATATTCTCTGCTGCAGTGACCACACAGAGAAAGCCAATATCTGCAAGTACATCTAAGCTTATAAGTGTGTAAATATTTTTGTGCATCTCTGTTACTATTGTTCATAATGCATGAGAAAAAAAACAGCCTAAATAGTGAATTAATTTTGAGTTTCTTCCTTTGTTTCTTATTTCTTTACTGTGTGCTTTCCAGCATACAGAGATTCATATTACAGTTTCCTGGCTCTGGTCTTTTACTAGAGTGCTGATCAGTATTGATATCAAATCTGTGGTCTGCAACAGAATGGGTCAGGTTGGAAGGAACCACAGTGGATCATCTGGTCCAACTTCCCTGCTCAAGCAGGGCTATCCCAGAGCACATTGCACAGGACTGCATCCAGATGGTTCTTTAATATCTCCAGTGAGGGAGACTCCACAACCTCTCTGGGCAATGTGTTCCAGTGTGTGGTCACCTGCACAATAAAGTTCTTTCTCGTGTTCAGGTGGACTTTCTGTGTATCACTTTCTGCCCACTGTCTCTCATCCTATTGCTTGGTTGCACCACCAATAAGATACTGGCTCCATCTGGACACCCTCCCTTCAGAAACTTACAGACATTGATGAGGTCCCCTGTTATCTGTTTCGAAGCTGAACAGGCTCAAATTCCTTAGTCCATGCTCGCAAGAGAGATACTCCAGTGGCTTAAATGTGTAAATAATCTTGCTAACAGACACATGCTAAAGGAAAAAAGAAAATTGTACAACTTATTTTTCATAGTGTAAGGACAGAAAGTTGTTGGGAGACTTCAACTTTTCCACAATATTAAAACTAGTTCTTACTGTTTGATGATCTGTAAGATCTCTTCCAAACCAGGCCAAATTTTGGCTATCATACAAATTCACCGATACATTTTAAATTGTTCAAACAAGTGGTTTTTAAAATGTTAACTGTAACTTGAGTAATCTTGCCCTTTTTTGTCATTTATTATCAGGGGAAAAAAATCAAAACCAAATTAGAAATTCTTGTTTTAGAAAGCAAGTAATTGCAATGCATTTTCTTCATTCACATTTATGTTTCTACACCCAGGTCAAGGAGCAACACACTGTGGTGTTTATTGCATTAGCTGCTATATTATAACTTGGGCTGACTGGTCTGTATAACTTGAGAGGAAGCAGGATATCTGTTCTGATTTTTAACATTTCTCTGCTGTTGATTCTGTCACGGACTAAACAGACAACATCCTGTCTTGATCTCCTTTTCCTTACAACAATAAAAGCTACAGTGCTTTCCTGGTTATGGGGATCCTCCATTCTGTAGCATCCTTTCCATCCCTGTGCATATCCCTGTCTCTTGTGTGACAGTATTTGACTTTGTGCTTTCATGTGCACTGTCTGTGCTTAGCACTGGAGGGAAGAAAAGCTCACAAAGATTTGTACTGAGAGTTATGAAATTCTGGTGGGAATGGATCCTAGCACCCCTAAGGCAAGGGCTGCCCTTACTTTTGAATAAGAATTATAAATATCTTCCAGTGGGGTTAAAGTCTGAATTTGGAAACAGGTAAGGTGGTGTGCATTTTCCTCTGTTGTCTGAATCAGTGAATAAATCCCTATCAGATTCTAAAGCACAAAAATCTGAATGATCAGTTCTTTTTACAAAGGCATACTAATTAAAGCTTATGTTTATACAAGATCAAGTCTTTGAGGATTTTTCTTTCCTGATATTATTTATTTCATGATTTATGTGTTTTTTCTCTCCGAGGCAATGAGGATCAGTGGTTTGTTTGGTAGGAATTGCTGGCATTATTTATTTGTCATATTTTAAAATTTAGAGTAATACCTGGATTTTTCTAGCCTTCCTCCTCCCCTCACCTCCCCACCCCAAAGTCCATGACTTTTCAAAATACTTGTTAATGGTGGCTCTGTGAGCTAATTAGTTAATTCCCTTTGGGAACACTGAAGAAGACCAAAAGATTCAAATGATGATTACCTAGAAACAAGAAAAGTATATTAAATCAATTTTTAAAAAATCTATATGAATTTTCTGATGACAAAATTTGTATGTTTTTAGAGAAAAAAAAATCCAGTCTTAGTTTTTAATTATGATCTTTTTTTTTGCATTTCTCCACACTTCTTGCAGTCATCATCCTGACAAGCATAAACATACATTTTCTTGATGAAAATAATTTTCCTTTCATGATTACACTTGCTGACTCCTCATTACTTAAACTGCTAGAAAGAGATCTCAAGGGAGTGGCTTAGTCTATTCCCTTAAGGTCAAGAGCTTCACAAGTGGATGTAAGTAATTGAGTTATAGGGCAAAGATGAGTAAAGCTTTTAGGAAGTTAGGAATAAAAATCCTCTTGATAAAGAAATGAATCTAATTTACAGAGTGTTATTTTAGTACATAAATTGTCTAATTATATTGTATCTCACAGGCAAATTTCATATTAATTGCTAAAAATGAGGGACCAATTCTGACCCAGTTCCCATAATCTTATCACAGAAGTAGAGATTCAATAAAACTGATTGTGCCCCAAAAATGAATTTTGAAATCTCTGGGTGTTTGATTGCTGATGTTTTCTCACATAAGTATAGATAAACTATTGGGATTGCAGAGCACTATAATTTGCTGAGGAGAGTTCTTTCAGCATCTTAGGTGGTAACTCTTCTGAACAGGTATAGAAATGTGTTTACATCTCGGTCATAGGAAAATCAGTGTAGGAAAATTGGCACTTTTAGGTGACCACTAATTCCACCATAAAGTACTTGTGTAAAATAGATCAGATGAATCCTGCTCCACAATTTCTTCTGACTATAAAGGAAATTCTTAACAACCTAGCCTCTCACGGCGATATCTGTGTGAGACCTTTACAGTGAGGGTTTAATTTAGCCACATTAAGCATGGGTGTGTAATGCTGTCCAGGTTCAGCAAAAGAATCTTACAAGGAAACAGTAGGGCTCCACACTGTATCTGTTCTCTAGACAATCAGCTGGATGTCAGATGGTGCACCTGTGCTAACTCTAATGAGATGTCTGGGTGATTACATTGATCTGATAACATTATGTGAAATACAAACATCCTCTCTGTTTCCTGGCACATTTGCACTATATTCTTTACTATAGTTCAGTCTTCTGATTCCAACTTTTTGGAAATCCTTTCAGTTCTGGCCAATCTGTAATCTTGTTACTTGACATAGGAGGAAAGTTTTTGCTTTTACTCCCAGATCACAATACAGTCATTGAATAGAAATGCACTGTTACATCAAGGATAGCCTGAAAGACAAACATGAGAAGAATTTTTATGGAAATTAAACCAAATAATTGCACTTTCAAAAAAGTTTGCTTCCTGGGTATTAATCTCTAAGCCTAATCTCAGAATCACAGAATACCCTGAATTGGAAGAGACCCCCAAGGATCATCCAATCTAACTCTTAAGATAACGGCCCATATATAGATCGAATCCACAGCCTTGGTGTTGCCTCAGCTCTATCCAGCTGAGTTAAAATGCAATTTTTGCCATCATCTGCTGTGCCAGTCCCTGTAGAACTAAAGAGCCTGCCCAGGACGGATCTGGGATCTAACCCTTTGGCACTAATGCCTGGGTCATTGCTTTTGACTTTCTCTGATTCAAGAGTGGAAGATTACTGATTGTTTAAGTATGTTATTACTGCAAATTACAGTGTTAATGAACCATCATCCTGGAAAAAAGTTTCCACAGACATAGATGACAAAAACTTCCCCAGTGAAAACCAGTATTTATTACAGAAAACAGTTTTTACTTGTTACTTACACTGCTTTCCCAAAGATTTAAAACACATTAGTTCTTAGTGAATATTTGCCAAAGTAGGGGCTTTTACCATTGGAGACAGCCTAGATGTATTTATCCAGTTAGAAGTCCTGATGCTATCCATAAAAGTTGTACCTGAGTTACTTTTAATTTTTTACTCTTATGAATATTTTTTGTGTACCCTCTGAAAATGTGTTGCTTTCACTTGTATGTAAGATTTCTAAAAAATTATCATAAGAAAATTGCACTTAAATAAAAAAAAATCAGTTATTTGCTAAACAGCAGAAAGGAAATACTTATGAAAACTTGCAGTTTTAGTCAGAGAAGTCAGTGGGACTACAAAAAAAAAATAGACTCAGTTTCATAAATAGTCAATGTTGCTGCATAAGTGGGATCATTTCAGAATATTAACAAATATTTCAACTCCAGAGGTGCAAAGAAGAGACAGGAATATGGAGGAGTGGCAGATGAAGATGTGATAAACCATATAAAATCACTATACAGAAGCAGTAATAAGCAATAAAGAGTTAAAAAAAGTCAGAGCTTATTGATTTAGGCCAAATGATGATTCCATAGTTTTTCACCATGACACTGAAAGAAAACAAAGAAAGGGAATGTAGGTGTTAAGGTGATTGAGAAATTTATTTTTAATGAGCTCTGTCTGGTCCTTTCCCTTCCGTAATAAATCTAGACAAGAAGTAGTAAATAGTTTTAGTTTGCTGGCCACGCAGCTTGACTTGAATATATAAAATTCATTGTACATTATTCAGAAACTCAGAAATGCAAGGCCAGAATGGATCATCAGATCATCTTCTCTGACCTGTGCTATAACCCCACAGAATTTTAGCCAGCTGAGACCTATAATTTATGTTTGAATAATACATATAATAGCATTTCTCCTACAGCTTTTTTCCTGAATCTTCTGAGAAACAGCTAGCCTCATTAAAGAATTTTTTGAACTCCTGTGATATCTGAAAGACCCAAACTGCCAAGATCTTAAAACAGAATCGTACCTAACCCTCAGTTCTGAATAACTTTGACTAAGTTAAGATGAAAATTATTTTGGTATAATTATTCATGTGTGCAGCATTCAGAGGATTATCTCTTTGTTTAGTGAAATGTGATCTGACCTCGTAGTGAGACAGTGCAGCAAACCATAATGATGAGACAGTAATTTCAAGCAGAATTTAGTCAGAGTTTAACCAGAGGTTTTGTTTGTAGAGACCTGTATCTTAGCAGGAGTTTCTGCTGTTTAACCCAAGCATGTACCATGGCTGCCTTTAACAATACCACTTCTATTTCATAGAATCATACAATAGTTCTGGTCAGAAGGGACTTTTAAAGGTCATCTAGTCCAACCACCCTTAAATGAGCAGGAGCATCTTCTACTAGATCAGGTTGCTCAGAGCCCTGCCCAACCTGAACCTTTGTGTTAGGAGGCATGTGGAATCCTCCACTTCTTCAAGCAATCTGTTCTGGTCTTTCATCACCCACATTGTAAAAACTTTTTTCTTATATCTAATCTTAACTGATCCTCTTTTAGGTTAAAATCATTACCCCTTGTTGTACTGTAACAGGCCCTGCTAAAAAGTCTGTCCCCATCTTTTTCATAAGCCCTTTTTTAAGTACTGGAAAGTGCTACAAGATTTCCCTGGAACCTTCTCCAGGCTGAAAAGCTCCAACTTACTCAACCCTTCAACACAGGAGAGGTGCTACTGATAGTATAAGGGTTAAAAATGATTTTGGGTTGTAATAGGTTGTGGGAACAGTAGGTAAACCTGAGGTGTTGTCTTTGTTAGGTAGAAGCATAGTCATGAGAACTGCACCTGTGTGGGCTTTGTAATAATTGCCCATAACAAGATGATTGTTTAGTAAAGATAAGTAAGAACGATAATTCAATTATAACAATCATGAGATTGTAAGGGGGTAATTGGATAAAGGGGGCTACAGCTTATGCCTGGGTGGAAACAATATATGTAATAGAAACGGCATCGTAACAGAAAGTTATGTTCAAGTTCAAATAGAACAATATTGAATTAACAATTAACTGGTGACGGTTATGTAAGGAACAGTATAAAAATGTATCCATTGCAGATCCATGTCAGAATCAATCTGGGAACCCCGATTCCCAGAGCTCTTCAAATAAAAGCACCTGCAAAATTTCATTCTGTGATTATGTGTTTCTACGCTAACATTACTACACTCTGATCATTTTTGTGGACTTCTGGACCTGTGAACCACTTGTGAGTGCTCATTTCTACAGAGATGGGTAAGAGGGATTAATTCTCACTGAATCTTAGTGTGTCACTTTGAAAGTTTAGTATTGAACAGGTAAAAGAATACTGCTCACTTTAAAGAATATTCTAGAAATGTGAAGAACAGTGGGAATTTCATCTTCACACCATGCCATGGTCAATGAGTAAGGGCTTGTCATATACTACAGGAGCATCAGAAGAGATGTAAGATTTATGTAATTTTCTTACCAATTCTGGTTTTCACATAAGAAATCATTAACTACCCTTGCATGTCTGTATATTTCTCATTGAGATTCCCAAATGAATTTGTACCACTGTGGCCATATTTAAAAAAAAACAAAAAAAAAAAAACCCAAAAACATGAAACATACACTGTTCCTTAAAGTTCATTCAAAACGTTATTCAAAATTTCACATAACCATTATGTTCCTGATCTTCCCACTTCATCTTTCCCATCCTTACTTTACTAGGCATGGAATTAGTGTTTCTTACGTGTATAATTTTTGTTTGTCTATGAAGAACTCTATCTTCCCATAGTTCCTGTCAAAAAATTGACCTGTGTTCAAACCTTTAGTGTTGGTCTTTTCTTCTCAAACTAGCAAAACTAATTTCAAGATCACTGGCAATTTTAGATAAATTAAAAGCAGCAATATTTTTAAATATCGTTACATGTAAATCTGAAAACATGTAAATCAGGATAAAATGAAGTTTGGTTTTGCAAGAATTTTTTTTTTTTCATTTTTATATTCTAGGTTTATTCTAAATTTATTTCATGATAGTTAATAGATTGAAACTGAGAAGGAATTTTGTTATCCATGTATAAATTAAAATTGTCTATTTTTTTTTTCCCCTCAGATGACAAAAGGAGTAATCTGTATGGGAACTGTGCAAGAAATCAAAGAAAAAATTAAGCAAAATAATTTCTCTCTTTAAATTTTCCACAAGTATTTTAAATTTAATGACCATAATGATTTCTAATTCATACTATAAAATGTGCCATTTCAGACTGAGTAAAACTGAAAAAAGAAATCTCCTTCCTATCTTAGGAAGTTCCTTGAATTAAACCTTCTCCTTAAAGGAAACCACACAATATGATTGGTTTTTAATGTAAAAAAATTAATGGTCAGGCATTAGTGACGAGTGTGCTTGATAACTCTTGCTATACAACAGAGGAACCCTATTGTCTTCTGTAAACATTACCTTTTGAGGAAAGTTAGTTATGCATGAGAGTATCCTACAAATTTTGAGATGAAACTAAGCCAAAATCCTGTTCGTATTATTCATACATGACTTGTGGTTCCCTGAACTGTAACAATGCAAGTCATTTCACTAAGTCTTTTAATGTTAAACTGGCAGGGCCACTTTTGCAAGGCTTTTCTATGCCAGCTCAATCCTTGATATCCTTTGTGTAGAAGTGCAAAGAATATCAACTTTTGTTTACGAGTTCTAATAGATCTTCTTTTCCATTTGAGAGCAAGTCTGAAAAGAGCACATACCCTCATTCCTTTGTCTCTTGTAGCTCCTAGCAGGATACTGAAACATCAGAAGTAATTAAACAAAATCGTATTGTAAATCCCAAGATAAAAATATGACTAATGATTAATTCTCTGGTATTTTGTCAAAACCCTTCTCATAATTTCAAAGCTCTAGTCAATATTCACATGGCTAATTCTTCCTAAGTAAATAGTTCTTTCCACTAGGAAAATGTTTGTGTGCCACTTAATAAATAATTTCTTAAAGTTTTAGCTCTATAGTTTCTGTTTGATTTTCAGAAGAGTATGTATTTTGAGAGTCACTCTAAGGGTATTAATTTTTATATATATATGTATTTTATTCTTGCATCAAGAAGATGAAGAAGACACATTTTCTGTAAAGATATAAAAATCTTATGCTACCTTTTATATAGTTTATACTTCAGTTAAAAGACAGGTATTTTCAAAAAAAAGAGCTTTCAGAATTACTCTTCTTAAGCCATAAATGCACAAAGAAAATAGATGCAACAAATGTAATTTTCAGGTCTTCTTTTCTGATACGTACTTATTACACATTGAACTATTACTTTGCTGTCTTTCTTTCAAATGCCCAGCTATTCTTACATCTCATCCCGTTATCCATGTTATCAGCTGCTCTGTACATGTCTTTGAATTCAAACTACGAAACTAAGCAGACAAATTCAACTAATTTATTGAACTTCAATGCTTTCATCTAAGCAGGACTTTTAATGGTCCATATAGTAACAAATTTCACTGAGTATTGTAATGGAAATTTATTGTCTATTGATTTTTTTTTT
>JAHLSL010000061.1:14048103-14058836 GCA_025920805.1 Petroica traversi | reverse complement strand
ATGGAAAAAAATGGAAAAATGGAAAAAAATGGAAAAATGGAAAAAAAATGGAAAAATGGAAAAAAAATGGAAAAATGGAAAAAAAATGGAAAAAAGGGCAGGGATTTGATCAGATTTTTCTTGGGAGAAGGAAATCTCAGCAGGAAAAGCCTTTCAGACTTTGGAAAATCAGGAGCAGTTTATTTTTTATCAGGTATTTTTTCCTGCTAATTTTGTTGTGTGCCAAGACAGGCCAGTCTCATATAAACCAATAAAAATCTAGTAATTATAGTAAAAAAAAATTAAACTCTTCATATTTTTCTTCTGAAAAGTTTAAAAAAAATCATAAATCCAAATATCAAAAAGAAAAAATTTGGAAAAATCCCTGGGAAAAAAAATCCAAATTTCCAAAAATCTAAAAAATTGGAAAAATCCCTGGGGAAAAAAACTTACAAATTTCCAAAAATCCAAAAATTAAAAAAAAAAATGGAAAAACTCCAGAAAAAAAATCTGAATTTCCAAAAATCAAAAAAATTGGAAAAATTCTCTGGAAAAAAAAAATCCAAATTTCCAAAAATCCAAAAAATTGGTAAAATCCCTGGGGAAAGAAAATCCTAATTCCAAAAAAATGGAAAATCCAAAAATAATAAAAAAAATATTGGAAAAATCCCTGGGGAATAAAAAATATCCAAACTTCTAAAAATCCAAAAATTTTCAGAATAATCCAAAAGTTTTTCAATTTCTGGCTTTGGAAATGACTGTAAAATTCACTCAAAATTAAGATTTGGGGCAGAACTGTCTTTGATCAGTCAGGACAAACAACTTGCCCATTTTAGAGACAGAAACTGGGGCTAAAAGGATTCAAAAAGTCAGGTTTAGGGTCTCATTTTTGGTTTTCTCTTACCTGCAGAGGGTTTTTTAGAAGATTTAAAACCCTGAGGAGAGGCAGATCTTCGATCCATTCGAGCTGGCTCAGCTCAGCCACCTGAGCAGGGAATAAATCAGCAGAATCCATGAGAACCATGCAGGGAAAAGAAATTATTTTAGTAAATGCCTGCTCTTCACATCTGGGCATAAAAAAATGAAAATAAATTCTAAATCACAAAAGGGGTTTAGGTGTGAACTGCACTGAATGAGGCACAAAATGGGCTGTTAGCAAGGATAATCCAAATTATTTCCAAGCACCTGCAATTTTCCCAGCCTTTTCAAATGTCAAGCCCTGACACATTTGGGTTTTTATGAGGCAATTCTGCAGTTAAATCTGGGTAGATTTAAAAGAAAAGATTGTTCTGAATGTTTCTTGTGCTGAAGTTCAAGTTCATCCTGCAGAACTCGCTAAAAAGGATGAGGAATTTTGTACTTGGGTGCATCCAAAGGGATAAATCAGGGGGTCCTGAGGGTCCAGGGCTTTTGGGGTGCAGGAAGGAAAGGTGGGAATTCAGTTTTGGGGTTGATCAAGGTTTTTGGGGCCTGAATAAATCTGGTTTTCCTTCACTGCTGAAAGAGAGAATTGGAGAATCATCATGGAATGGTTTGGGTGGGAAAAGATCTCAAAGCCCACCCAGATCCAGCCCCATGGGCAGGGAATTTTTCACCATCTCCAGCCTTTCCTTGGACACTCCCAGGGATCCAGGGGCAGCCACAGCAAATCTGGGAATTCCAGCCCAAATCCAGCCAGGAATTCCAGCCCAAATCCAACCTAAATTCACTTTTTTAAAAGTATAAAACCATCCCTTTCCTCTTGTCTGTATTTTTCCATGTAAAAAGTCCCTCTCCATCTCTTTCACAGCCCCTTTTAAATACTGGAACCTAAAAAGCCTTCAAATTCTATCCCTAATTCAAACTCAATCCTCCTAAAGTGTTTAAAAACACAAACCTCAACCACAGCCCACCCAAAACTCACTTTGAGATAACAAAAACCCCACCCAGGATGGTTTTGATGAAATTAAATGTGATTTGAGTGGATTCCTTCAATAAATCACAGAATTCCAACCATCAACAGTTGAAAAATCACAAAATATTTACAAGAGACACATTTGCAGCTAAACCTGTTGTGACCATTTTTAAAAAAAAAACCCAAGATTTTAAGATCATTCTGAGCAGTTCTGAGCTCTGAGTTTTGATTAATTAAAACTCTCCTTTTAATTAATCTTCAGAAGGCAACGTTCAAAAACAAGGGGGGCTCATTAAACAGCTCCAAGAACGTCACTCAGAGAGGCAAATTTTGATGAGGCAAAATTAAGAGTTTTTTTATGTGCTGTCAAGAACAGTGGAAAATAAAAAAGGCACTGGAAGTGCTGTTATTAATGTTAATAACAACCCCAACCATTAAAGAGTTTCCTGTCTGCTGCAATCGAGGTGCCTTTAAATGTCAACCTAAACTCAGGCAGAAAAAAAATCCACAGTGACTTGAATTAAATCTTCTGGCAGGGGGGAAATTACAGGAAATGTTTCACTGCTGCTTCATATTTTTATTTTTTTTAGATTATTTTTCACATGTCTTTGATATTAAAGTGAAGCATGAATTTTTTTTTTTCAGTTAAGGACACTAAAGATCAATATCAAAATTATTGTGGCTTTTAGGTTTGGGATTCAAAATTTATGTTTTTTTTTTTTTGGTTAAGGACACTGAAGATCAACATCAAAATTATTGTAGCTTTTTGGTTTAGGATTCAAAATTGGTGAGGTTTTTTAAGTCAAGGACACTGAAGATCAATATCAAAAATATTGTGGCTTTTTGGTTTGGGATTCAAAATTGAGGTTTTTTTTTTAATTAAGAACACTGAAGATCAATATCAAAATTATTGTTGCTTCTTAGTTTGGGATTCAAAGTTGATTTTTTTTTTTCAGTTAGGGGTGCTGAAGATCAATATCAAAATTATTGTAGATATTTGGTTTGGGATTCAAATTTTTTTTTTTTTTGCAATTAAGGACGCTGAAGATCAATGTCAAAATTATTGTGACTTTTTGGTTTGGGATTCAAAATTGATGTTTTTTTAGTTAAG
This sequence comes from Petroica traversi, assembly GCA_025920805.1. NCBI lineage: Eukaryota > Metazoa > Chordata > Aves > Passeriformes > Petroicidae > Petroica > Petroica traversi. The sequence continues at coordinate 14,055,852 of JAHLSL010000061.1, read as the reverse complement.
GACACTGAAAGATCAATATCAGAATTATGGTGGCTTTTTAGTTTGGGATTCAAAATTGGTGAGTTTTTTTTTTTTTTAGTTAAGGACACTGAAAGATCAATATCAAAATTATTGTGGCTTTTTGGTTTGGGATTCAAAATTGATGTTTTTTAGTTAAGGATACTGAAAGAGCAATACCAAAATTATTGTGGCTTTTTAGTTTGGGATTCAAAATTGATGAGTTGTTTTTTTTTTTTACTTAAGCACACTGGAAGATCAATATCAAAATTATTGGGGCTTTTTGGTTTGGGATTCAAAATCAATGTTTTTTGGGTTTTTTTTTTGGGTAACTAAAGATCCTCCAAAATAATCCAGCTGGAAAAGCTGCAAACTCCTCCCAGTCTGCTCCACCCAAGGGAGCACAGCGAGTTCTTGGTCTTTGAGAGCACTAAAAGTGGGACCTGAGCAAGGAAAACCCACCTAAGGTCTATTTATTTAATAAATAAATTATTAAATTTATTGTGAGATAAACACAATAAAGGGGAAGATCTTTTCTAATATTAATTTCTTGTGGTGCTGGATGATTTTTTTGAGCCTTTAAAAGAATTGAGTGCTGAAAAATGAAATTATTTTGTGTTTTAGAAGAAGCTGAGCCCAGCCTGCTACCTGGTTGTCCTCGAGGTTGATCTCCTCCAGCAGATCATGTTCCTCCAGCCCTTGCAAACTGTTTATTTTATTGTTGGACAGGTCCACCCTCCGCAGGGTTTTCAAACTCTTCAGCCCATTCACCTTCTCAATCTGGTTAAAACTCTAAGGAAAAAAAAAATTAAGCAGAGAAATTGCTAAAAACTCTATGAAAAACAACATTCCTGAGGAAAAAAAGGTTATTTTTTGGATTTGTCATGGAGAATATTGTCACGGATAGGCCTTTAGGCATTAGCCTTGTGCACATCCTGATATGTCACATTGCTGCTAATAAATAAATAAATAAACAAATAAAAAATCTCTAAGGAAAACAACATTCCTGAGGGGGAAAAAAAACAGTTATTTGTTTAAATCTCTATAGAAAACAACATTCCTGAGGGGAAAAAAGGAGTTATTTCTTTAAATCTCTATGGAAAACAACATTTCTAAGGGAGAAAAAGGTTATTTTTTTGATTTGAGGAGATTTTGTCATGGAGAATGCTGTCACAAATAGGTCTTCATGCATTAGCCTCATGCACACCCTGATATGTCACATTTCTGCTAATAAATAAATAAATAAATAAATAATCTCTATGGAAAACCACATTTCTGAGGGGAAAAAAAGGGTTATTTGCTGGATTTGTGGAGTCTTTGTCATGGAGGATGCTGTCACAAATAGGCCTTTATGCATTAACCTCATGCACACCCTGATATGTCACATTCCAGCTCATGGAAAAAAAAGGAATCAATTCTTTCCTGATGAGTTTATCTGCAGCTCACCTTGAAGAGACGACAGCAATAAAAAGAGCTCTAACATTTTTTAAAAGCTGATATTGGCCCGAGAAGCCTCCTGTCACCATCCAGCTCAGAATTTACAACACAGAGATGCAGGGGAAATTATGGAATACATATACATAAATACATTGAATTTCCCTATGTAATCGTGGCTGTATTTACACTGGTGATTACAGAATAAATAATGAAAAAAAATTAAGGTAGGAGACAGAGGAGACAGGCGGAGGGTTGGGAATGTTCCCCTGGAGAAAGGAAGGATCCAGGGAGAGCTTCCAGAACATTCCAGGGCCTGAAGGGGCTCCAGGAGAGCTGGAGAGGGACTGGGGACAAGGGATGGAGGGACAGGACACAGGGAATGGCTTCAAACTGGAAAAGAAGAATTTGGATGGGAGATTGGGAAGAAATTCCTGGCTGGGCTGGAATTCCCAAATTTGCTGTGGCTGCCCCTGGATCCCTGGAATGTCCAAGGCCAGGTTGGAGCAGCTGGGACAGTGGGAGGTGTCCCTACCCTTGGAATTTGGTGGCACTGGGTGACCTTGAAAGTCCCAAACCGTTCCTGATTTCAAAGATTCCCTGATATGATGCAAAAATCTCTGTGGAATACAAAATAATCCACATTAAGCGAAGGCTTCATTCACTGCCAGTGACAGCACGGAAATACTAAAAAAAAACCTAATTAAAATAATTTTTTTTTTTTTTAAAAAAAAACTATTTTCCTGGATGTTCTTCCAGACTTTCACACATGAAATAACCCAAAGTTTGGAGAACCCATAACCAACCCTCAGTATTTTTTCAAACGAGGCCTTGGTTTCTCACAGGCCTCCAGTTGATTTCTGAGGCCCACAAAATTGGTTTCATTTCTGAGGCCCTCACAAACGGTTTAATTTCTGAGGCCCTCACAAATTGTTAAATTTCTCAGTGCCTCACACATGCATTCATTTCTGGGGCCCTCACAAACGCTGTCGTTTCTCAACTCTCACAAATCGTTTCATTATTGAGGGCCTCACAAATAATTTAATTTCTGAGGCCCTCAAAAATGGTTTTTCTGGGGCCCTCACAAATGTTTTAATTTCTGAGGCCTTCAAAAATGGTTTAATTTCTGAGGCCCTCAAAAACGGTTTAATTTCTGAGGCCCTCAAAAACGGTTTAATTTCTCAGGCCCTCACAAATGCTTTAATTTCTGAGGGGCCTCAATAATCGTTCAATTCCTGAGGGGCCTCAATAATCATTTAATTTCTTAGGCCTTCAAAAAATGCTTAATTTCTGAGGCCCTCACAAATAATTTCTCAATCCTCACAAATGGGTTAAATTCTGAGGGCCTCACAAACCGTTTCACTTCCGAGGGCCTCACAAACCGTTTCACTTCCGAGGCCCTCACAAATAATTTAATTTCTGAGGACCTCACAAATAATTTATTTTCTCAGGGTCTCACAAATCAAACCCATTTCTGCTCCAAACTCCAAGCAGGGACAACACTTCCCTGCCCATCCCTGTCCCAGTGTCCCCACATTCCCACGTGGCCTCTCCACAGGATTCCTCCTCCATCACCTTGAGGGTTTTATTTTGCCATCAGCCTCACCTTGTGCTGAAAGCTCGGAAGCCTCATCTTCTATTAATAAATATTTGGGAATAAACAATCCAGTTGTCTGCCCTTGACATTTTCCCCCTGACTTTTAAATGTTTAATTAGGTTATTAATAGCATTCCTGATTTTTTTTTAGACCAGATCCAGCTCAGAGCTGGAGTTGCAGAATTCTGGGCCAGGGGTGCTCAGAAAATTCTGGGGAAAAAAGGGATTTGGGGATAGATCTTTTAAAAGTAGAAAATTCCTAAGAGTCCATTTCATTAGAGCTGTGCTTTTTAGTTTATTCTTTTCTTTGCAAAGATGAGTGGAATAAAGGGGTTTTTGGTACAGCAAAGGCAGAATTTATAGGTTTTGAAGTCTTCCTGCCCAAAGTTCAGAAATTTCTACTCTTTTCAACCTAAAAAGCTCGAGGGGAAATGGGAGAGAAAGATGAGGAGGATACAATTATTATTGTTATTATTAATAATAAAATATAATAATAATAATAATAACAACAACAACAACAACAACAACAATAATAATGAACTGCCTTTTTTTCTAATTAGCCAGAAGAAAATGCATCACTCAAATCTATTTCTGTAATTGCCACATGGCAAATTAAAAAAGACAATAATGATATCAGCACCTAAGAAGCCAAAATGAGGAACAAATTAATATTTAATAAGATTTGGCTGCTTACACAACTTCCCAACACTGGACAGAGCAAATTCCCAAGGGTATTCCTGTTAGAACTTTAAATGAATTAGAAAATCAGGGTCCACATTGGTTGAGGGACTTGGTGTGGCTCAAATTTAGAGAAAAGAGCTTAAAAGTATTTAGGAAAAAAAGAGATTTTTATACTTCTAGAGCTCCTTTCAGAACTTTTAGATGGGGTTTGGTCAATCTGAGTTAATTTTCTCTGCTAAAATTCCATTTTATTGCCACTGAGCAAATCACTGAGAGCTCCTGAAGGTGTTCTAGATGTGAAATATAATTTTATTAACACTTTTTGAATGTATTATTCAAAACATGCTAAATGTGAGCACCTTCCCTGAATATTGAAGCAGCCAATGTCAGTATTTTTTAATATCCATTCCTATAGAACAGAAGAAAAAACTTTAATTTTTTATAAAGCATTGGAAAAGAATATTTCTGTTCCTAATAAGGGATTCATTCACTTCACTTCAAATATTTATGTGGGTGCTTTAATGTAGGAGCTACATATAAGTTTATTTTAAAAGTCCCATTAAATATTTTTCACTTCTTATTACAAAGTGAAAGCCATTTAAAAGCAGCCTGTTGTTTTTAGAGCACCTGGATTGCATTAAAAATATTTTTAAAATTTAATTATTGCATTTAAAATTGTGTTGTTTATAAAAAATATTAATAAGATTATAAATGAAAAATTTTAATTACTGCATTAAAAATTGTGTTATTTTTAATAAAAAATTAATAAAATTATCAATGAAAAATTTTAATGATTGCATTAAAAATGTGTTATTGTTATTAAAAATATTAAGAAAATTATCAATGAAATGTACAGTATTGCAGATATATCTGAAAATCTGATGTAATTATCATCCTATTATTAAGATATTGATACATTGATAAGAAACAGACAGGGAAAACATCAGAATTATTTATTTCTTACCAAATTAAGGATCCTGATGGGCAAATTCTCCAGGCCCTTGATGGCAGTGATTTTATTGTGGGACAATCCCAGCTGGGTCAGGCTGTGACAATTCTCCAGCCCTTGGAGCTCCTCAATCTCATTAACTGTGCAGAGCTTTCAGGAAAAAAATTAAATATCTCCACAAAATAAAAATGAACCTGAGCAGTAATTAACAAAATTAATCCAATTTTATGGCGTTGAGGTTTAAATCCCACAGAAATTATTCAAGTTATAGCAGATAGAGTTCTTTGATGGGGCTGTTTCACTTGAAATTATATTTATTTTTATCCTGACCATCTGTTTCAGAAAGGAGAAAATGAGTTTTAAATTAACATTACAGTTCAAAACAGGGCAAGAAATGAGGATTTCTCTCAGCAAACTCTGAACCCCCAAGATTTATTAAAAAAACCACCTCTGACAACAAATCCAGCTCAAATTTCTCCTTTAAATGGGAAAAGTGAGAGGAACCTGTGCCCAAAATCAGAGAAAACTCTGCCCCAGGGATGGGACCCTGGTGATTGGAGACAGGAAAGTTAAAAAAGAAAATTAAATTTCTTTAACAAGAAAAAAAAACAAGAAAAAAAATTAAAGCTTAAACCACAAGGATCAGCAGGAGGCAGCAAATTGCTCAACACTGAATAATAATAGTAATAATAATAATAACAACAACAGCAAAAACAATAATAATAACAACAACAGCAATAATAACAACAACAATTATTATTATTATTATTATTATTATTTTCAATTTTTAGCCTTTTAATGACTCCCTGTCAAATATTTTTGCCCAAATATTTTTGCCCCCGTGTCTCTTTCTGGTTTGGGCAATTCCTCCTTGAAAATTCCTCTATAAAAAAGAAAAAATAAAGGGAACATGACATTTAATTAATCATAATTCACTTTAAAAATGGGAGGAAAAGCTTAATTACAAGGCAGGATTTTTTTCACCTGTGATTAAAAATAGGATTTTTCTCTCTGCCAGGTGAGGAGTGTTTGACACAGATTTTGGGCCATTTTGCTGCTCTGAATTCTGCTTTTTTTTTTTGCAATCCTGCCCTCATTTTTCCTTTATTTTAGGGCATTGTGGACATTTTTATTCCCATTTCAGCAACAATTTCCTTGATAATGGAAGAAATCCAAGGCTCCACAAAATCAAATCAAAACCCACAGGTCAGATCCAGAATAGAAATATTTCATTTTTCCCCCCTCCTTTTTCATTTTGCAGATCCACAATGCAAATATTTAATCAGGTTTTTCCTCATTTTTTGGATTTTGCTCCAAAATTAGGATTGGAAAAGGGAGAGTGGCTTGGTGACATTTTGAGATGGGATTTGTGTCACCTGCATGCTTTGTAAAGTGGGGATAATAGAAATTAAATAATTTTAAAATTTTTAAAAAATATATAATAAAAATAAAGTAAAAAATAAAAAATAAAATAAAGAAAAATATAAAGAATGAAATAAAATAAAGAATGAAATAAATAATTTAAAATAAATTTTAAATGAATAAAAATTAAAAAAAAATTAAAAATAAAAAAAACAACAAGGAAAAAACCAAGAAAAAACACAAGGAAAAAAAAACCCAAGGAAATACAAATAAAAGCCCCCATAAATAATAAATAATAAAAATTAAAAATAAACCAAGAATAAAGTAAACCAATAATAAAATAAACCAATAATAAAATATACAATAAAATCAATAATAAAATCAATAATAAACCCAATAATTAAATAAAGTGGCTGCCCTACAAATATTTTTTCTGCTTCCTCATGACCCATTGAATTAATATCAGTTGGTCATGGGAAAAAGACAGAAAAATCTGCCCCAGCCTCCTCCTTTTCAGAAAATCAGGATGCAATTCCTGACCAAAAAAAAAGGAAAAATTCTGGAGCCCTCAGGGTGCAATTTGAAGGAATTTTTAGGGAATCATTGAAAAAAACAGCACTGAAAAGTCAATTTACAGCTCTTTTTTATGAGGTTTCTCCCAGGAAAGTGTTTTTAATTCCATAAATTGGGGTGAGTGAGGAATAGGGAAGAAAAATCTTTGCTGCTCCCCTCAAAAATTCCGGGAAATTTTCTCTCCTTAAAATTATTTTTATTTTCATAAATATTTGGGTTTAGGATGAAACAACAAATTCCTTTTTTATTGAAGTGTTGCACTTTTGGTGTTTAAAAACCCTTTTTTATTATTATTTGTTACCTCTGTAAGGAAAATTTCCCCTTTCACTTTTCTGTGACACAAAAAAAGGAATTTTTTGTGTTCCTCCAACAGGAAAATCCCCCCAAAGTGGCCACTTTTAACACCATTAATTCTTAAGTAAATTAAGATTAGAATTACAATTTAATCTCAGTTCTAAATGAAGGGGAAAAGACAAAGAAAACAGCTATTTATTTGAAGAAATAGCAAAAAAAATTCAACATTTTTCCCATTCAGGATTCCCCAAAGGATACAATCCAGCAGGAGTTTGGAGAGTGAATGGTAAGCTGACAAATCTTGCATTTTGGGGATTTTGTTGTGGGAAAAATCAACTTCCTAAAGGGAAAAAAAAAAAAAAGAGGAATTTGGGGTTATTTCTTGGGAGTTTGGGGTGTGGTTCAACTTTCCCACCATGTGCAGGATATAAATTAAAAGACATATAAATAAATAGAAATAAAATGCACATAAATATACATAAAAGACATAAATAAAATACATATACACGTAAATAGAAATAAAATACACAAATACACAAATAGAAAAAGACATAAATAAAATACATATAAATGAAATAGAAATAAAATACATAAATATGCATATAAATAGAAATTAAAGACATAAATAAAATCCATATAAATAAACATAAATGTAAATAGAAATAAAATACATATAGATAGAAATAAAAGACAAATAAAAGACAGACCCAAACATTTAGAAAAGGGGAAAAGGAGAAGGGAAAAGGAGAAGGGAAAAGGAGGAAAATGGGAAAAGGAAAAAGGAGGAAAATGGGAAAGGGAAAAGGAGGAAAATGAGAAAAGGGGAAAAGGAGGAAAATGGGAAAAGGGGAAAAGGAGGAAAA